>CAJPEV010004907.1:0-15222 GCA_905338385.1 Darwinula stevensoni
TCACTCTTTCACTCGTGACATTGGTATGGAGTTTCGGTCCTCACGCTACGAACGCTCGACCGAAACTCCATACCAATGTCACGAGTGAAAGAGTGAGCTACTTCAAGAGCCTGTTGAAGTTGACCCTGGTTACTCGCATACAGTTTCAGGTCGTCCATGTAAAATATATGTGTGACCCGGTGCGAGCGGCAGTTTGGTGGACCTGCGATGTAGCCTATCGTTTGCCTCAGTTGAACTGAGAGGGGCAAGAGGGAGATACAAAACAAAAGAGGGCTCAGGGAATTTTCTTGGAATACTCCCCTTCTGAACTGAATGTAGTCAGTGAGGGCCTTTTTCCTTCCAGATGTTATGGAGAAGCGCGTCCTCCAGATGCCCATGAGATCTGTTAAGTTTCTCCGTATACTAGAAAGGACGTGCAAACATTCCATCACTACCGTTAGGTACTGATGATTGGTGGTGTCGAATGCCTTGCAATAATCCACCCATGCCATGGACAAGTTGCGCTTGTAATGGACAGCATCCGAACAAACGGCTCTATCCACCAACAGATTTTCTTTGCAACCTGCTAAGCTGCGCTTGCAACCTCTGTTCAAAAAGCTCATTCTACACAGGTGATATATTTGACAAGATGGTCTCGTTCAGCATCCCTGTGAAGGTCTTGTAAAGGGTACTGAGGATAGCAATTGACCTGTGGTTCTGGGGCTGGGAAGTGTCTCCAGCCTTGGATATGCGAACAGTTCTGCCATCCACTAACCGCGCTGGTATCGGCTGGCTCCCTTCCAGAATTTGATGGAAATTGCGAGCGATGTGGGAACGAGTCGAAGGGAACTTTTTCCACTAGAAGTTATTGATCTAGCCCCATCTAGCCCTGGGGCAGAGAAGTTTCTCTTCCCTTTCAGGGCGGCTCGGCGGATCATGGCTACTAATATGCTGGCATTACACGTTCCGTCTTACAGTTTTGGATCAGAACCGAGCTGAGGGACCTTGACATCGCCACCCGCAAGGGCCTCACCGCCAATCATAGCCACCACCCCATGGCGTCAGTTCAGCGTATATATCTCCCACGTCATCAGGAAGGCTGGGATTTATTAAGCCTCGAGCATCTGCACGACCGGTTAACACTGGGAATGGCCTGCAGGGTGATTCAGTCTGAGGACCCACTGCTGAAGCTCGTTTTCCATCATGAGCTCACATGGAAGAAAGCTTTTATAATAAAAGCTGGAAAGCGAGCAGTACGATCTTTGTCTCTCTGGCTTTAGGCATCACTAGGACTGGCAGCACCTTTCAGGGTCGATCAATCAGGGAACTGTCGCTGGCCTCGGCTAGCGCAGCAACAAAAAAAGCCCAGCAAGCCCATCTTTTGCAGGGCCACGAGGAGAAGACAATGCACGGAAATTTCTTCCGAAATCTAAAAGACTCTACTCTCCTCTACTCTCAGCCATGCTTGGCTGAAATCTTCCGGCCTTCGATCAGAGACCCAGGATTTATCGCAGCTAGTCAGGACGGTGTAATCAGTACCCTCGAATACCGACTAACCATCTTTGGGGAACACATAGATTCCACCCGTCGGGCGTGTGGTAGAGCACCAGAGACTCTTTCCTACTTGTTATCTAGCTGTCAGCATTATGCGACTAATCTTTACATCAGTCGTCACAACAACGCTCTGCGCGTGCTATATTACCATTTGAGGCACGCTTATGGGATCGACAAAGACCCTACGATCCCATGGGTTCCTGCAGAAGTGGAGTCAGTGATAGAGCGTCCAAATGTTAACATCTATTGGAATTATGCTTATTTCACGACCGGACGACTCACTGCTACGAAGCCGGACGTCACTCTATTTGATGTGGTTGCGAAGGAGATCTTTGCGATCGAATTCTCTAGCCCATCTGTGAGGAATATCTCCTGCAAGGGGGAGGAAAAGAGATCAAATTACCAAGACCTGTTGTTCGAGCTTCGAGGTCAATATCCCGGCTACCGTGTGCACTTTTTCGTCCTGATAATGGGATGTCTTGGCAGCGTGAAGATCACGCTGATTACAGAGTTGGAGAGGATGCCAGTCTGCAGGTCTAAAGCTTACTCATTGGCCTGCTGCATGCAGAAGGCCGTCCTTCTGGGCTCCATGGAGCTCCTCCGCAATCACGGACTGAGTTCCTCAGCTGAGCCACCTATCGCGACCTAGTGGAACGTGTCCAGTTCTATCCTGTGTGCCCGTTAGGCCTCGTCCACACCAGAAAGTTTTCTATGCAATTTTTCTTTGCAAGTCGACTTGCAAAGAAAACTTTCATGGTGTGGACGTCTTTGAAAGTTTCATTTGCACGAAATTTTCTTTCCGAGTCCTCTTTGCAAGAGACTTTCACAAGTAGAAACCCAGTTTACTTTTCTTGCATAGAAGGTGAAAGATTTCAGTGTCGAAAATGGAGTAGGACAGGGAAAAGGCTGTTGAGCTGAATGAGAAATATCGGAATGAAGAATGCAACGTGAGAAGTGTCCTGTACAGGGACAAGAAAAGAAACTAAGATGCCTGGTCTAATCTTGCAACGGAATTGGAAGTACCGGTGGCTGAATTGCAAGCTAAAATTCGAAATGTGAAAGTCCAGTGGAATGCAGAGAAGAAGGAAGTGGACATATCAATGAGGAGTGGAGCAGGCAGCGATGGAATTTTCTGTTTACCTACAAGCTCTTTTTGTTTTTTTTTTTGTTTTTTTTTTGGCCGACGTTGGGGAAGTAAAAGAGACACAAAGCTATTTGATAAATGCGAAAAATTAATATTCAGTACCAAACATTGAATAGCCAATGGCATGGAAAAAAAGCACTTCTCGTCAGAAGTGGCCACCGCCACGTTCGGTTCACAAGCTTGCACGTGCACGTGCATGTCGCTGGATACAGACTGTAACACCATCGGTCGAAGGCTGACAATGGCATATGTTGCAACTCTTCCAGAGTGTAATTATGGGTCGCACACACCCTAGCTTTAATGTAGCCCAACGAGAAGTAATCCGTTGATCCGTTGAGACCATAATTGTCATTTTGCAATTTACAAGGTCCTGGTTCTCGCATCACCAAGTTTCATGTATCTCTGAATTATAATTTTTTAAATTTGTATTTCTCTGGGTTAACTGGTAAAATGAACACCCTGTACAAAGCATCACAAACTTCTGGGACGAAAGAAGATATGGATCGTTTTAGACACGCGGCAGAGATACTCGTTAGAGGCTGGTGAAGCTGTCTTCGCGCGCCAAAAGTCTCAGAGTAATTACCAGCCTCTCTTCAGCCGAAATGGACTCACAATAGTAAGTGTCCTTTCGCAAATTAGGCGGTCCGACTCGTCTCCTCAAAATCTTGCCCATTCATTCGTACAAAATGATTGAATCCAAGGGGGTCTTCAATCCGAAGTTCCCATGAAAGAGGAATAAGCACCATGCTCGTGTCTCGCTGCAACAAGTTCCTAACCCAAATTGCCTCCATTTTCTCTTTTTCAAGAAGAATCGTGACGAATCTCGCTGCCACGCGTCGTTTCCTTGTGAAGAGTGCCATCTGGAATACTTCACTTTTATAAGTATGGGTATGGAGAGCGCCCTGACGAAGAAAAATCCTCGCAGATAGAACTTTCCAGCCGAACTTTCAAAGACGTCCACACCATGAGAGTTTTCTTTGCAAGTCGACTTGCAAAGAAAACTTGCATAGAAAAGTTTCTGGTCTGGACCAGGTCTGGACTATCTATGAAAGTTATCTTTCAAAGTTTTCTTCTGCAATATTCTTTCATTGTCTATGCAAGAAAACTTTCCTGGTGTGGACAAGCCTTTACCCTCATATGAAGGGCCACACTAAAACCCTGCGGGGAGAGTGTGGTCAGGAGGAAAGAGGGTAGCCGGTGCATTCAACCAATCACACCATGTATTGAACAATAATAATTAATCAATTAAATAAATAAAATAAAGCAATAAATTAATAACAATAATAAATTGGCAGAAGGGGCTCAGCTTCCTCCACAATCCATGACACATTTTTTGTTAGTTCTTTTAGTTTTATTGAACTCAAGGATCTCAGTCTAAGAAAATAGCTCATCTTCCAGCTGACAACTTGCGACTTGAAAGTGGGACGTGAAATAGTTCTAGACTCGGCGGTTTCACACATACCTATACCATACCTGACGCCTCGCGATCTGCACCACACCTGCGAATGATACTGTCTGCACTTGCGAAGAGAACGAGAGCGTGGTCCGTGCCCCATATACGGTATGCCCTAGCCTCGGAGTTTTACAGCATTTTTCACTCGAGTTAGACATTTTTTCACTTGACTTCGACAACGGTGCATGGTGAGGGTGATATAGCGGATCGACCCAGAAACTAGGAGTTCCATTACGTGCAGATGTCGTGATGACATTGGCGACTACGATGATGATTAATTTCCAGCTGAAGAGAGGAAAATCAATATGAACCTTCCCGAATATACAGTATATTGAAATAATAATTTAATGTAGTGAAAAACTAGGCTTTCGTGTCACCCAATACTGTTTTCCTTAATAATATTTTAATAAAATGTGAAGTTTTGGGCATCTTTCCTGGCATCTGAAGTATCATTCCCCACTCCGAACTCAGGTAGGCTAGATTAGGCCTATCTAACGTGGATCTGGGAGTGTCCATCGAAGTCCGATCCAGTGTTTCTACATCGTTGAACCGACGAGAAATTGAAAAATTAGAGCCTTTTTTATTTAAATAGACGGTAAGGAAGGTCTCCCGTTGATAACGTGGCTGTGATTGCGGTTCATCGTTTCCAGAACATAGTTTGATTCTTACGAAAAAGCCTAAATATTCGAAGGAGAGTAGGATGTCGCTAGTCACCAGGGGCACCAGAGCCCTCGCCTTCTCTTTGAGTACCCCACGCATAGTGAAACGTCTTAGTCAAGTGAAAAATCGTCTCACTGAAGCGAAAAACACTGTAGCAGAAGTGAAGGCTAAGGTCCGAATGCTGAAAGCTCCTTTAGTTAACCGGTCCTTTAAAAGTACATGGATTTCTATAGGAAAAAAGAGCTCTTTAGCTTAAAGGCCCCTTTATCTCCCCTAAACGAGGTTTGTACATTAGGGCATTAATCTTCGATTCTCCGGACACTCTCTCCTGAGTGACCAAGTTGCGTCATTGGTACAAACTAGAGCAGCAGTTCCCAAACTTTTCATGCAGGCTGATGACTCTGGCTAAGCGCCGCCCCCCCCCCCCCCCCCCCCACCGTTTCTCCAGGAAAAAAAAATACGAGGGCACAAGCTTGCGGCTCACTTATAATTCTAAAGAAACTATGTTCGTTATGCAATAAAGAAAAATAAAACAGGATCACTGCAGTTCAAGTCGGTATCCGAGACCACAGAAAATTGTGAATGTTTTGTCAGAAAATTTAATGCGATCAATGAGCTTGCTTCTCGGCGCACAACTTATCAAATCTTGGCTCGATGGAAGAAGTAGCGACACGAAACTCACTCACATCGACTAAAAAAAAATAGTAAAACACAGAATTAAAAAAAGTTGGAGACTTTCCTTAAATATGGATTTCTCTATTCATCAAAATGTGGGAAAATTAGCGGAGAAAAGCACCACCGTATTCACTTCAGGAGTATTGTCACTCAGGATATCGAAGAACAGATGAAAGTGAACTCCCATGTACTCGTAAAGGGAGAAACTCTGCGCTAGGGGTGAACCTATATTTTGTATTGCATTCCAGGAAAAAGACCCAGAGGAGCATTCCCCCCACCCCACGCCCCCCTCGCAAAGTTGTAGACTGAGAGGGAAAAGGGAGGGAGGCTTCTTCAAGCCACCAATCCCCTAAATCTGACAGGGACGACATGTTACGTATGAGATGAGATGAAAAAGTTTTGAGCAAAAAGAATATATGCGTAGTTTTTCTTCTGTACAGGGAGATGAATTAAAAAACGGAAGTTACTGTCGTGAGGAAAAAAACGGCGAAAAGAATGCCAGCAATTATTTATTTTTAAATGCACATTCAAAAACCGGAAAAAAGTATTGTTTTGTCGCGCCCCCCGGGGGTTCGCGTCCCTCAGTTGAAGAACCCCTGAACTAGAGAGTAATAGGTAAATTTGTTGTAAAAAAAAAAAAAAAAAAGAAGAAAACCCCTGCGTAGATGATGAACGTGAAGACTCCTCTGGTACAGTGTTTTGCAAACAAATTCGTACTACCTCTAACACGGGGCCCATGCATTTCTATAGAGGAATCCTCCCAACCTGGACGGCGGCTCTTTCGTCGCGGCGCCTGGGCGACATCCAAAGTATGTAGAGAGAAATACGGCGGATTGGAGAACGCTGAAGTCGGGAACGAAAGAACCAGCCAAATAGTATAAAGGATATTGTTGATTGTACGACTGCCCAACCTTGCGCTTGGCAACAATCCTGCGTCTCGACGACTCTTAAATCTTTTCATACGGGTCGCAAGACGTCATCTTTACTGCACGACAATTCCCAAGAGACTGACCGATTGATGTGATATTGCTCTCTGAAGCGGGAGGGAGACATCTATCCTCCGGAATGGAAACTATAGTTGGACCTCCTCTGCCACCGCATTGGATACTCCATTGAGTTACCATGCGCAATGTTAAAGGTGGTACGAATTCATTTGCAAAACACCGTGCGAGTAATCACCCCAGTTGAAGGGGGGAAAAGTCTGTCTGCCATGACAAAGCGGCTTCCTGTTTCACACTCGGTCGATGGGGCGAGGAATTTCCAACCGAAGTGGTGGGAACATTACTCTTGGCCACAATTCGAAAGTTCACCGGAAAAAAATGTTCTGTTCGATTTGGAAGGAAGCACCGAGATAAGCCTCCTCGAAGATTTTATTGATTAATATTATTTATTTATTTTCTCCTTTTTGAAGATGCTTGGACGGCAAATATTAAAAATTGCGAATATCAACAAGGGAAAAAAACCTAGTCGCATTTACGAGCTGCGGATTGTTTACTAATTCATGGTGTTTTAGCATGCAAACACCAGTATGTTCTAAATTGCCTCTACAGTTTCTGTTTGTTGGTCTTTTTTCTTTCTTCTTCTTTGATTCTTTGTTGGTACATGCGAGGTATTGGTTTATAAACGGAATTTAAACAAAGTGAAGGAAGTCCTCAAGCAAAGCCCGGATGCGCAATAAGGTATGGTAGGGGGGAATTAGTTGTCGATAAGAGAGCATGGAAAGATTCCAGAAATAAATCCGATGACGTACAGACTGACAAAGGTCACGTCGGCGCGCATCAAGGTGACCTTTGTCAGTGAGTGCCGGTAGTGACCTTTCAGTCGGTGGAAAGAGAATAGGGAAGTTCGCTGCGTCGTAGGCAATGGGGTCCGATGGGATTCCAACGAATGCTTTTAAGGTACTCGATCTGGAAACTCCTGTACCATGGGGAATTCGAGAAAAACAATTTAGGCAGGGTGAGTGCCTAGGGATAGGAAATGAGCGAACTACATAAAGAGGATGCCAATTTCGGGAAATTACAGGCCGGTTGGTCCCGCGGGTTTTCCGGCGGAAGATCGTGGGAAGCATCGTAAGGGATCATATCCTCAAATTTCTCCTGGGGAATTCCCTCGGTTGGGAATTCCCTCATTCGGGAATTTCAGCACGACTTTAGGGGGAACGTCCTTGAGTGAATTCGACGGTGGAGACAGCGAAAATGATCAGTCGACTCCGCGGTTCTTCCTCGATTGCTACGTTTACTTTTTATTGGGCGTGCCAGAAAAGGTTTCACTCGGATTTATATGAGCCTGGATGAGATACGATGCTCTATTATCGTGCTTCTGGCCGTTGCTCGTGAAATATTCAGATGTTCCTAATTGGAGCTAATCGACTTCCGTCCCTTAGCATTCAAATGAGACATACGGCTGGAATTTTGAACAGCCATTATGTCAGATCAATAGTATCGGGCGCGTCCAACCATCCCCCATAAATCTTCCTTTCTACTAATTTTCAGAGAGTTCCGTCCCATAAAATTGAATTGAGACACACCGTTGGGATTCGGAACTCCAGGTACCAGATTGAGAATTGCACCTCCCCCCCCCCTCCCTTCCCCCGATTTCCCTCAATAACGAATTTCAGTTAGTTCTATCTCGGGAATTCTAGAGAGACACAACGTGCGAATTTCAAACAACCGGTAAATAATTTAATAGTATTTAATATATTAGGAGATGCGTCCCGTCATCATGGAACTCCCAAATGGGTTTTAATTAATTCTCGGCGAGTTCCGCTCCCGTAGCATTCAGTGAGACTCGTCGTTCGGATTTCGAAAGAATAGGAAATAATTTAAAGCACTGTGCGGGATGAGGATCGACTCGATCGGATCGACCCAGCCTGCGGATCGGGCTTGTGCTCGGTTGGCACACGAGTCGGGTCCGGTCGGATGCAGGCGAATCAGACCTCGAGTTCTAAAGGTTAGAGGCCCGATGAGATTCGAAGATCGGGCTCTTTAAGTTCTATCGACGTTAAGAAAAAGAACTGGAGTCGGCGCGGATGGGTTTGTTGCATTCAGAAGCCATCTTGGTTGGGAGCATGACGGCTCTTCTCCATTCGATTCGATGGCGTTTTCACCCTTTTTCCTGCCCAGGACATTTGCCGGCGGGAACGTGATGGAAGGCAGCCCTGGTACAGGAAACCTAATTACTTCTGAGAGAGTTTCATAGGTCTGATGACGTCTGGCCAGTTTTCTTCTCCTTCAGAAAGATCCCAATTTCCTGAGTGGGCCTTACCATGCAGGAATTGCCTACGAAGGGCACGTAACTGTAACGACGCTCTCGAATGATCGCATTCGACTTATTTTACAGCAGGTCTGAGACATGAAGTCGATCGATCGGCGATCGAGTTTCGGTTCGGGTTGCGAACCAAAATTCGAATCAGGCAAATGGGGTCTGGTTCAGAAAAATCGACCCGTGTCTGTTCCGGAAGACAGACAGATAAACGTTGGTTATTGTTTAATAGACAATTCATTTGCCCTATCCCTCGGGGATAGGGCAAATGAATTATCTTCACAGGTCCTCGTGTTTCAAGCACATTTTTTCCTTCCAGCGTTGCCTTTCATTTCTGTGCTGGCGATTTGTGTGCATGTGGAACACGACTGTCAAATGCGTACGAAGTTTCTCATTTTATGAAACCGAGAAGTGCTCAAATTTGCTTCATAACTAGCATTAAAATTGACTGAGTATGATAGTGCCCATACGGCAAAAACATCAAGCCTTTTACGAGGGCCGTTCAATAAGTAATGACCGTGCCTAAAAGAAGGAAATGGGTTCCTCTCCTTGCAGAGGTTTCTTATTTAAACCCCTTCAATTTGCATCAAAGTTCAGCCTTATGAATGTTCAATGCTATAGACCTGTTCCATTATTCTCGAGAATTTCAAGAAGAGCACTTGGTTTTTCAGAGGGAAAAACCAAGTGCTCTTCTTAAGACCGGGATGGTTTCCCCCTCTGAAGTGGCGGATTTCCCAAAACAGTACGTTCGTAAAAAAAAAAGCAGTATCTCTGCCTGGCAGCAGCTGGGACAGTCTGCTCATATCAAATCGGATGCGAGTGTCTTCAATGGGGACATGCTCCTCTTTGATCGAGACGATTCGGATGCGGCGTTTCGGAAACGCAGATCATCTCGGGTCAACCTCAACTGTCTGTTCCCAGCAAAAAGTTCAGGCTGTAAATATTACCGGTTTTAACCAGTTTGTGATGGATTTTTCCGGCAGGTGGATTGCACGCAGGAAACGTAACTGGTTCCAATCGGGAATTAGAAAGTTGGCATTTTCCTACCGGAAAAAAAAACAGAAATCCAGCAGAATACAACGTGGGATCCAACTGGTATCCTGTTGGTTCATTCCATCTGGAAATGACCTCAATTTACGACTAGTTCTAATTGGAAATGCTGCAGTTCCTGCTGGTAGTGGCACACATTTACTGATGGAAAGCTTGCTGTTTCTAGCTGGAACTTTTTGCTGGGTTATTTGGAACCTTCAGTTGACACCACTCATTCTCTCCTCTACGATCATCTAGACAAGAGAACAATTTTCGCTCTGTGTCACTCATCGATTGAGCGACCATGAGAAAGCTGTCCGTGTGGGGATCAGTCATCAAATGCTGAAACTGTTTGGCCCTGCTGGCTTATAATAGATCACCGACATCGCTACAGGTAAATGGAATGATTAGTGACTTCACTATTCCAAACAAGCGAAACAACAGGGGTTGGTTAGGAGATGAGCCTCGATGTCCTCAAACCTGGTTTTTTTTTTTGCTGCAGGAAAGAATTTTTTCAATCGTCTGAGCATAATGCCTGAGGGGGGAACAATCACTGAAGCGTTTTACTTTGGAGTCATGCTCCCCAAGGATTTTGCCGAGACGAAATCCCAACGACCACTCGGCGGGACCATCAGAATTTGGAACTTTTTTGAGCTGCGGCAATTACTTATTGAAAATCCCTCGTATGCGTTGAACTCTGCTTGGCAGCATTTTTTTCCTCTAAAACGTTGTGAAATTTTAACCGCAATATGCGCATTTTCTTTTTACTTTCGTAAAGAAGAGCATGCGTTTTTATTGATGCATTTCTTTAAAATATTTCCTCACTGGTACAGAACGCATGCATTAATTATTGCACTGACCACTTCATCGCAAAAATGCAATATAACTTTTATTATTTTCTTTAAATATGGGAAATTTTTGTCCGGTTCGGGAGGAGCAAGATGTAAGCTAAAATTGATGCTATTGATACTTTCGGAAATGACAAAGATCTAAAAATAGAAATGAAAGATCTCAACCGATTCAACAGATCCATAATCCAAACTTTTTTTTTGTATCCGCACAACTTGACAAAGTTATTTCTGCATTCATTTTCTGGAAAAATCTTCGAAAGCTCAGTAAAAAATAAATAAATAAAATATACCTGGAACATCTGCATTCAAGTGTAGAATATTTTATGGAGAAATTTCAAATAGAGAGAAATTACAGGTATGGTGCAGGTGGTACATTTTGTGGGCTTATTTTTCCGCAATTCGGAAGCGTCGTCCATGACATGTGACATGCGACGAGTGCGGGTGGGGCATTTGGAGTGCGGGTGGAGGATTTCGAGGAGGAAGTTAAGTTTATAATTAGAAAGAGTCCGATAAACCTAGAACTTAATATTATTATGGAACTCCATCAGGAATTACGGAATTTATGGTAAAAGAAATTTCCTGGAATTTTACCACGGCAATCCCCTTTTTATTTTTAGCCTTCGCTAAGGCCCTCGATACACGCATTTGATTGGGGATTAAAGGGACTAAATTGAGGACACGTAGAGTTCAGGATATTAAGATTAATTTGATTCCGAGAAGAGAGCAGAGATCGCAAATTGTAACTTGTAATTGAAATTGTAAATAGGGGAGCCTCTTTGGGGACTCCACGACCATTTCTGCTCCTCATTTCCGACGATAATTTAGCTCGAGGCCTCTTTGGTGTATTTGTCGATGAGTCGTAAATAGGTTTTTCCATCATGGGAAAGGACCAGATGAATGAATCATCGATCGAGTGGAATAAACAATGACTCGCGAAGTTCATTACGGGAAATCCTTCGCAGGTGGAACATTTGCGCTGTGTTTCGTGGATTGTGGGAATGTGCCCCAGATTCGAAGGTCAAGAGTGGGAGTCGGAGAGGCAGAAGAGGGAGATTTGGGGGATAATTTCGGATGAGATTATCCCCCGATGAGATTATCCTCATAGCATCCGCAGACTCCCCCCCCCCCATTATCGGCATGAACCAATTCGGTGAATATATCGCGTTTATTTTCGGAAGCCTGTTTACAAGAGGGATTTAATGGCCCCGGAGTGATTTCCGAGAAGAGTCTCAATCTGCGGGGAGTCTCGATCTGCAGGCTAACGAGGAAAGATCTCGTTCGTTTCCGAGAAAACGGGCGTGATGGGTTCATAGTTCATTATAAAATGTATTTATACTTCATCGTTCCGGAGGAAGCAAAGGAAATTGTTAACTCTCCGAAGCAAAATTGGTTCCGCAAAATTTCGATCAGGTTCAGACACCATGTTCACGCACTTCACACGAGCACGCAAGTAGATGCATTATCAATATCTTGGAAACTTCTTGGGAAAATGGCAACACATGATGAAAACAGGAAAATTTTCCCCAAAATCGCCATTTCCGTAAACTTTCCCCAGATTTTTTTTCCTCCAGAAAATACCATAATGAATATAAATTTCCTTAGAATACCAAGAGGACCAACTTTTGGAATGTGGCTTCTTTTGGAAACCGGAAACCTACAGTCGTTTTGTTGAACAAATTGTGCAATATTGTACATCTTTAAAATCGAACATCTCATTAAATATATTTTACTGCCTGGCTTGGTATGCCGTTTCGCACAATTCTCAGTGTTCACTCCGCTACAAAAAAAATTATTGAGAAGTTGATTCCGTTGATCATGCTCATGTTGATCATCATTTCCAATCCTGTATCAGCAAGATGCCATAAAAGGACGTGGAACGCGAGAAAACTAATTCTTATAATTCGCGATTCTCATCCACCTCCTTTTAAATCGTTAAAGAAATCCAAATCTCTCGGCCTCATGAAAGCGACGGGGTTCATTCCCCTAAAGGGGTATGGAGGCCTCTTGATTGGCATAATTAATTATTCATAAATGTGTGAATGTTTCATGATTTAGGTATGCTTAAAAATATGCGTATTTCGGACAAATATATATTTAATAACGCTTGTGTTTTTCGACATTTACTCCTCTAATATGCTCGGTATTTCTTCAACTTAATGGGAAAAGTTATTTTTAGGGTAATTTAAAGTTTTTAAAGTTATGTTTCAGGTTGTGATAGATAACTTGCATGCTAAATAGGATTCAATATGGTATTTGTGGAAGGCAACCTGGAGAAAACTTACGAAAACGGCGATTTTGGACAATTTTACTTGTTTTCTTCATCATTTAAATCATTTCTTCGGAGTTTCCAAGAGATCCATTTTGCATCAAAACGCATCCTCATAATGGATCAGCGAAAAGGCACTTGACAGGAGGAAAACTGAAGCCGGAAGCATGAAAACTTACCGCGGTCAAATGTATGCGGAGCCCAATAGCAAACTAGATCGTCAACAATCGAGACGACGAGGACGCTCCCTTAAAAAAATCAGGAAGATCCACTCCCCACCACGACCCACCATGACCCACCACGACCCACCATGACCCACCCACTCCCCTCCACCCCACTCAGAGAGAGCCACTCCCAGTATCGCAGGTCAAACAGAATAAATGAAATGTCGTGAAATGTGATGCAGCCCCCTCTTCGGCTTCTGACGCCATCGCCAGAAAAGAGGGACACCATTCCGCTGAGAAATCGAGTCCATTTACTGCAACGTGTTGAGAGCTGCAGTCTGTTATGTCGGACAATAAATGGGACAATTGTGGAGCTTGATGGGGGCCATATTGAGCATTTCTTACCCTGAATACATGACGTCACTGCAGCCCCCTATGAACCATGCTTTTCAAAAATTTCTCCTCGTGGCGTGCCAATACGACTCCCAAACTTTCACCGTATATACGTGTAAAGTTTTTGCGCGACAATGCCGTGCATCTGTCAACCGACCTTATCATTTGTCGTTTCAGGATTCCAGCATTGAATCGATCGATGCTCTTCAACATCGCTGAACATGCTGGATTTTGAAGCTTCGATACGTTTGCAACGTCGAGGCAATATTATCGTGCAGACTGGAGAAATTGCCCATTTTCATCCAATTCGACTTGCCATCCTGGACTGCCTGAATTTTTCGGCGATGGACCCACTTAAGTGAGTTCTTTCAAGATCATCACCGATTCAAGTCACGAAAGTCTCAAATGAGACTGAAATCGCGGAATTGCCGTCGGGGTTGACGAGCGAAACGCGTTGGGTTAGCCCTGACCCTTCTGTCATAAAACCCAGGACCTTCATAAAGAAAACAAAGACTTTTCTTTAAAGCTTGAAAAATTTAACAGAGCTCTCCCTTTCTTTAAAGTGTAAAGTTTAAAGCTGAAAATTTCAATTCGGCGGCAGATCTGCAGGCTCTCGTCAAAAATATCTGTGTGAGCCGACATTGTTTCGTCATCCGTCCTTTGTTCGAAGGATTCTCTTCGAAGGACACTTTTCTTCCGTAAGAGTGGGACAGATGAAAATGCTTCGTGGATAGTCACCGTCATCACCGATATTCTGGGCTTGGAACCTGTCAGTTCCCAAAGATTGTCGCGGTCGATGCCGACCTCTCATCGGGCAGGTGTAATTCCTTTCGCTGACCTTTATTTTCGCATCTAAAGGTCTACCGCGGCGAAAATATATTTATAAAAAAATTCATTTCCAAAAGAAAAAGAAAACCTATTCCCCAAGCAATTTTGGTCTTGTAGAGGCTCTTTTCCCAGGGATTAATCTCGTGATAAGACACGATGAGGTAAAATTGCCTGTCATTCGAAGCCATCCAGGAGGCTTTCCGACCATCGGCAGGCGCATGGGACGACGAGCAATCAGCGAGAAGTTAGGGGAAGGTAATTCTTTTTTAATACCGATCGAGCGGACTGCTCAGAAGCGAAGACGGTGGGAAACTTACTCAGGGGGATTGGTTCCTCTTGAGAATTTTGATTGCAGGTTCACAAGCGGGGGGGGATCGGTATCAACTGGGGTCACAAAGAATTTCTGGGTATTTTTATATCGCGACATTAACTTGCATTCGTTGACCTGTCTTTACCAGTCCATAAAATTCGGCTGTTCCGTTGGTATAGAACAAAACGAAATGGTGTGAGCTTCGTTCTTCGTGAGTTCGACCTCAATTATCAGTCGTGAATAATGTCAAATTTGAAGAACAGTATCTAAAATTGCTGAAGCCAGAAGGTGATCCCAACCGTATTTCAAACCAGCATCTGAACAAAGTTTTTTTTTACCATTTAATAGCATCTGTCAGTGCCACACTCCCAAATCCAATAGGAGATGAAAAATGGAAAGTGTTCCAAAACCACAGTGAAATTCACCCCTCTTTTTTTTCCATGGCACTTTTTTATGTATGCAGCCAAAAAAAAGACTCATCCTAATGGGAACCTGACTTAAGGCTACTCATTATTTTCGCAATGGAATTATGCCAACTCCTATTCTTGATAGAGGTTTTTTTTTTTAGAATAAATTTGTGCACTCCTAGAAATGCTTTCCTCCTTTCTGATCCTCTCGTCTTCCCCAGTGGGAAAGACTCGTTCCCCCCCCACTC
>CAJPEV010004908.1:0-18341 GCA_905338385.1 Darwinula stevensoni
CTTCCTCAAGGAGTGGATAATCCTGCTGCTGCATCTCACGAGGGTAATATCATTCTGGCGGGGGGATATGCTGGTGAAGAAAAGAGAGAGGTGTATGTGTTTGAGAGAAGAAAAAATGCGTGGCGGGGGTTGCCATGCATGGTGGAAAGACGGAAACGACACGGTCTTATATCTTCGGGTCGAGAACTGTATGCTGTCGGAGGAATTAGAAACTCTTCAGTGGAGGTTTTCAATGGAACGAGCTGGGAAATTGTGAAAAGATATGAATTCGCCACTTGTGAGAGAGCTTGCCAAATGGTGTACTAAGAAAGACACTGTTACCCGATCCTGTAGAAACTTTCCGCCATCCTTGGTTTTGTGACTTGTGATTTTAACATCGTTAACCGGACGCTCAAGATACTATACCTAGTAGACTTTTGTCGTTGTGGACTTTTGTCGTCGTCCGTTTTAGGAGGGTATGGCTCACTAATGCCATAACCAGCACATTTCTCCATAAGTACCTGATGGTAGTGTGATAGATGCAGGAAACATGCTCAATATCCATGGGGTGGAGACGGAATTTTTGCCGAACCTTTGCAGGAATCTTTATGTGGTTGAAGAAATTGGATATGCCACATCGAAATTGATTTTAAAAAGTGAGTTTTTTTTCATGCGATAGGAGTTGACGGATAATGCGAGAACTTCATAACATTCCTGCTACATTTTTTATATTTTGTTTTCTATTATTTCCTTGTAGCATAAAATCCTCGCTTTCTTGTAATTGAAAACCGTGTTTTAGTGACTCACCAGGTCATAGTTTTCCAGCGTCACTGACGTAATATTAGTCAAGGGGCGAGGATCACCAAGCAAGAGGTTGATTCATTCAAATGGAATGGTGCTGGAATATTAAAAAACCATCCAACTTCAGGTGAGCAACGTTTCAAGGAGCTCTAAATGAATCTGGGAGGTTCTTTTTCACATACTGGAAGATGGCGTTGCATAATGCGAATAAAGGGCCAGTTAGAGCTCTATACTTAATCTATTCGACTTTACATGACTTTCTCAATTTAAATAAGTAAGATACAAAAACACAAGACCTAGGGCAATCATAGGGGGGGGGGGGCAATGGTCTTTTTCAGACCCGGATGGAAAGAAGTCCGACAAGAAGTTTTAGGGCTTAATCAGTAGCTTGGCCGTGAGTAGAGATTTTCCAATAGCAGGTGCTAGGCCGTGATCACATATGGATCTGTTGGCAGTTCACTCAGGTGCCAGCTAATCACTTGATTACAGGGTGTACTTGTCCCTCAGATTGCATCTCAGCTATTGGTGGAGATGGTCAGGGATACACCGCTCTGTCAAAGCAGGGTTTTCCAGCCAATGTATTCTCATGATTCTTTGACGAATTCCATTTTCTCTTCTATGGCCATCCACCACCATGATGCAGTCCTCACTGGGTTTCATGTCTCACACACAGCCACCGCATATCATCCGTCTCAAGTGAAACTTCTTAGATTGTCCTGCAGTGTCCTGTACGAAGGAAAAGGCCAACCCAATTTCAAAATGATTTCATATCCTTTCTCATCTGCTACTTGTCATACCTTTAAAGGCTGCTTCACTGTTCTTCTGAACTAAAGGGTGGTCTTGGCACACCTTTTCCCTCCTAGTAATTTGAAGTTCATATATTCTAGTAGTATTACATGTAGGCTTGCAAGGGGAAATTTCAGACGGAGGAACCTTGATTCATGGATGGTTACAAAAAAGACGAAGTCTAGCAACTTTCACCAACTGTAAAAGATGAAGCGACAGTCAAGAGGCGTAGGATGTATGCAATGAAAATAGTATAATTGGTTGACAGAAATTTAATAGGACTTTTTTTTCCAAACCAAAAAGTCATGAAACAAATGTTAACATGCAGTGTGTGTTGTAAGGACGTTACTGTAACGGGCCCAAGGCGAAGCTGCACTCAAGATCCTGGAATATTCCATGGGGTCAGGGTCTGCTTGATGAACCCTATGCAGAATGGGATACACGTGGATTCCTCATTCCTGCGAAGCAAAACATCCTCAAGCGAAGTCCCAACAACTGGGGAGGAGTGGCGGAGAAGGGTACTGGAAGGCAGCGGGTGCAGTGCTGGGTGGGCTGAGATTGATCGGAGGAAGCGGGGACCTCATTCCTGCGAAGCAAAACATCTTCAAGCGAAGTCCCAACAACTGGGGAGGAGTGGCGAAGAAGGGTACTGGAAGGCAGCGGGTGCAGTGCTGGGTGGGCTGAGATTGATCGGAGGAAGCGGGGGACTATGTAATATAGACGATCGTGACCGACTGACTGACGCCTATTCTAACCATGTTCTAGAGAAGTTAGAAATCTGAAACTTGGTACACAAGTAGCTATTGGGATGCACAGTTTGAGAAAAAATCCAACTTTGGACGTACATGCCCTGGGAGAAATTTCAGGGCGGGACTGATTTTTCAAGCCTAAGCCCAGCCTCCCCGACGGAGGTTTAGGCCTAGGCCATTCTCATGCACACATACACACACTTCCTTCAATGACAGAAAAGGGAACTGCTAGATTGTTCACTTGGGAAGAATTCCGACTTCGAGAGGGGGTGGGCTTACCTGCCCTGGGGGCAGTTATCAAAGGGGGCTGATTTCGCAGGCATAGGCCTAACTCAGCAGTAACGTAAATAGCCATAAACTGCCCTCATGATCGACGTATTTTCTTTTGGGCAACTCTATGTAGCATTAGATATTAAAAAAAAAGGGATTCCATAAAATTACTTGTCCCTAAATATATATATAAAGATAGTGAAAGAACTCCCCATACAACGAACATAGTCTGTGAAGAGTTATTGCGGTAAAACTCTCAAGTGGCTTATGTGGTTCGTGTGGCTGCTATTACTCACTTCTACCTTTTTAGAGATTGATATGCAATCAAGAGTGTGGCGACCATAAGCAGAAATTGAATACACGAATAGAACACTGAACGACGCATTGACAAATGTTACTTGGTGATCCTCATACTACAAGTCACACGGCATGACTAAGAATATGTTCTAAGACACCTTTTTTTAAGGTGTGGGAATTGAACCCGTGAGCAAAGGAGTTTGCATTACTAGGGGTGAGCATCGAAAACGGATGCCTTAAATTGAAATGCATTATTAATTTCCTCAGGTCGTAGAATGCCGAAGGCGCGTCAATAGCGAGTTTGTTTGCCATAGGTCAAAGAAGAGCTAGAACAAGTGGAGTTGGGAAAGGTTTAGGCCAGAGGAAAAGGTCACACCAGGTCCACCGTGCCATCCATCATCAGGTTTCTGGATATGGAAGGGAGTTTTACGTGGGTCAAGAAAGGAGAGGAACTCGACGCCTCCGCCTCAATGGATCGTCCTGGACCGAGAGTTTATCGGGCTGCGTTAAAAAATTTCTGAAACTGGACCACTCACAACACCTGAATGCCGTTCGCTAATAATACTAAATCCATGCCATAGAAGTAGTACGGCAGACCAAGATAAGCCTTAAATGGCAATGGCAATGCTCCATGGATGAATCCCATTCTGGAAATTATTTAATCAAATCTGTGGCTGCTGCTGTCGTCCTCAGTCTTCACTGTCCTGAAGGGAGAATATGTAAATGAATCCTGTAAATCAGTGGTTCTCAACCGGTGTGCCGCGGCACACCAAATTCCTCGTACATGGATGCTCTATGAGAGTGAAAGGGAGGTTAAGGAAAGACTGAGATGCAACTCACAGCCAGGACATCGAGGTACTGCAGCATCCACTTCTCGTCATCAACCATATCCCGATTGGAATGCTTTCTGCCATTGTTGAAGAGAGCAAAAGCATCCATGAAGCGCTCGAAGTTGCTAAGTTGTTTTAATTTGCGTAGGTACATACATTTTGCTAAATGCCTCAAAAAGGGCCTTTATCGAATAATCTGGACGAGGCGGAGTAACGTCATGGTATTCCTCGCCCTGACGGGCAACGAGGTAACACCCTACTGTTTCCCGTTCCACCTCCCCCAAAAACCCATTGACCCTCGACGGTATTTCCTTCGGCCAAACTTATTGATACTTTCGTCCAACTCCACGATTTTTCCTTCTCCACCGATCCTTCCTGCATTCCATATACATTCTTCCTAGTACACCTGCTATAGAGGAGAGACTTACTCCACTCAAGGAGTGTCTTGACGTGAGAAAAATCACCTCCCGAAAAGACGAGGCCCAATTCACGACTGTCCTGGAAGAGACTCCTGTTTCGTAAACTATGTACTCAAGTGGCAAGTCATGGATTCAGAGATAGACAATGAGTAAAGTTTCGATTAGCTTAAGATTTGTATTTTGAAAGAAGGAGTCCTTCCTCATTGATACAAACTCTTTGCATCTGGTTTTCTTTTTCCGGTCGTTGTCCGCTGACAACGTAATGCAACCCCGTCGTTGACGTTTGCCCACGGACTGAGTGTCATGGCTTCCCCACAATTGGGGCATGCCCTATGTGCGTGTATCCAGGCCATTTTTGAGAAGTGTGTGGAATAGACCAGGAGCTGTAATATCGTTGTTATAGAATTAAGTAGGTTCGGCAATACTTCCATCTGCACTTTACATGGTGAATGAAGTTAAGAAGAAACGTCTTCAGAAAATTTAGAAAAATAGCAGACGTTTCCAATAGTAATCATCTCGGAGGTTGGGAAGCGGAAAATAGCTCCCATATTTTTTAAATTAAATTAACGAGCCAAAGCATACAAAAATCTAGCATTGTTAACAATGGCAACCAATACGGTTCATGGTAATGCTTACAGAAATGGACAGAGTGCAGCGGGCAAAGTTGCTATGGCAAGGGATACTATTTTTCCCCTGTATATACTATTCTTACCATACTTTTATCCATCGACGGGAAGTTGTACGCTGTTATACGCTTGGTAAAGTGAATTCTATGTCTGTAACTAGATTGGCTTACGTTTGTTATGGCGTAGCTAGCACATTCAACCAGGGAGTAAATTACAAATGACATACTGCTCAGGTGATGACAGGGCAGCTGAATATTGTACCAAATTTAAGGTCATTCTTACCACCAGGTCAGTTCTGAACAGAAATAAGTTTACTGGCACACAAAAGTGGCCACAACTATGGAGGTTGAGATGTATCATCTTTTTCTCTAATTCTTCATTGATGGATGACTATAAAAATGGGTCTTGTAATATCGCAAGTCAAGTTCTGTGCGAAATTCTTGTTTTAAATACCCTCCAAACTGATTATAAGGTGGAAAATTGCCTCTCCAAGAAAGGTTTACTCGGTTTCTTCAACAAACGCAGAAGTCTCTGCGCTTCGCGAGTAAATTCCGTTCTCGGCTATCTGATTGAGGTGTCCAGAAACTTCCCCGAGATAGCGGACTTTTTCTTCTTCGAGGGCAAGCAGCCTCTCTTCGGATGTTCCACTTCGCTTGCATTTGGATGATGGTGCCCCCCCAATCTGATGGTGTTCTTCCGCCTCAGGAAATGTTATTGTAAGCATGACTGGAAATGTATGAGACGTATGACTTCTCATAATCTTTTGCAATACCTTCCCGAAGCTTTCGATTAAAACTTATCACAGCCACAAGCCTATTCGAGTCAAATTATATTTGAAAAAGTGATTACCTAGGTTCAGTAATTGAAGTTTATGGCTCATTGAATCTCGTTGGGCCTGACCGACTTGTACCCGATCCCTCGATGATGGGCTCGATGGCGGATGGAAGTGGCAAAACTGGAGAAGGAATTGGTTCACTTTCCGGTTTATCCGTGTCACCACCACCTTGCACCCCAACAACGGACTCGATTCCAATAACTGCAAGCACTTTTACGTCATCAGGTGTCAAATCAGCTTCCAGTGAAGTTCCACCACCCGTTCCAACATTTGATTTCCTTCTGCTTCACATTTGAGGCTAGATTGCTCCACTTCTTCTTGACATCATCGACCGATCTTGGACTTCTTGCTGTTGCATTAACACGATCTGCAATGCCCGCCCATGCACTTTGCTTGGTTGAAGCTATTAAGGTGGAGGTGATCCAAACAATAGTTTTGGTTGAAAAAGTATACTAATTCATTTGCCATCACGTACCACAGAGAGAATCTTCGGAAAACTAGCTAGCGACGTATGCAGGCAAGCTTATTCCAATGGAATAATTACTTCCATAGCTGCCTTTGTTGCATTTCGCGAACTTTACATTAGCTGTAACCGAAAAAATTACTCTAACTCGCGGAATTGATTTTTTTTGCAAAATCCATGACAATTAAGCATTGTCATGGATTCTACAAGTTCCTGAATGCGAATAGGTTAATTCAGAATCATGAATTACCTGCATATTTTACGGAACTTTTCGTTTTCACATTCCGGTTTTCCAACATGGCTTCTCAAATTTCTTTATAATCAACGGTTGCCGTTTACCTGATCTATCCATATTGACCCAGAGCAAAAGTGTGACGCGAAGATTTGTCACGCAGGATGTTTTAGATTAAAATAATTTCATCCACGTTTATGAATATTTCCCATGTAATGTCCTAATTTTCTTCTGCCATGCACATCCCTTGATGGACTCATTCCTGATATCTTGAGTTTTCAACCCATGCCACTCCTTGAAACGGGAGAGCCTCCCGGAAGAAGTTTCGAACGGTATTTCATTTTCAGTGGATGAGGATAACCCGCAAATTTAATTCTTAGTAAGTAAACCAGATAACTCAAAGGTGTATTTACTTTCAAGATTGATTTTCCACTTCATATGGCCAACCGCAAAACAAAGCCATTCATAAAAACAAATTAACAAAGATGGTGAGAGCACCGTTGAAGCCGAGGGAATTTAAGGTCCCACAAGGAAATGAAAAAGAATGCACTGACGCAATAACTCAAATTTCAAAGAGAGGTATGACAAGACAAGTTCATATTTATCCAAAATAACCAAATATCGAACTAACTGACAAGGTTATTTAGAGTTTGTGGTCCACCACACAAAATTTCATTTAAAAAAGAAGTTAAAGCAATTTACAAATAAGGATTTAACCAATTACCATGTTACTTGCATGAAGTACTACTTGGTTTATGATTACTCAGGCGGCATGGGGCTTATTGCCCAGAAGGAAGTGAGAAATTTACTGATGTGGTCACACGTCTGATGTTTCATCAAATTAAGACAGTAGTAGTGAAATGCAAAGTCATTGAGGTGGACTCCATCAGGGCCGAAACTCTTCAGGTTGCTCAGATCCCTGTTTCTTTTAATTCTCAGTACAATTTCTGGGTTACTGTCCCTCACTGAATGGAAGATGGTATTAATAATCTGGACAGCCGCTACAGATACTTCAACTGTCCCTCACTCTGTGTACCATCAGCCAATGTCCAATGGTGGCACGATCAATAAGCACAATAATCTACCTGATGGTTGTAAGGTTAACAGAAAGATTAATGGATGAAGTGGTTGCCTCAAACACCGCATCATAGTCCATGAGAGGAAAAATGAGCGACAACGATGAGGCGGACTGCACGATGAAAAGCCAGGGCCTCAGAAGCTTTCTCAAGAATTTCGGGCAATGTGGCACCACCCGTGCCAATATGAAAAATGGCATCATGAGTCAAGGGTGCACAAGCCTCCCTGTGAATGTTTGCATGCTCAAAAGCTCAAAAACAGCAGAATGGAAATAGTAGCTTCCAACAAATGTGTCAATCCTCTGAGGAATGTCCACATAGTTTCTCAGGTACTTGGTCTTCATTTTCTTTGTAGCACCATCCAAGTGTCTAACCAACCTATTAGCAAATATAGTTAACATTGGAGAGGCCTGTTGTATTCCAACTTCTATCACAAGCTATAAAACAGTAAACCCTGAAGAGGGCAAGACAATCAGTCTCTTTGTGGATACATAGTTTGCAACACAGTCAATTTCTGTGCTGTATGTGGTCAGGAGCATTTCTCCAGGATCTCAGAAACAGGCACATTATTACATTTCATCCAGTGCATGATTGCATTCGGCAATTTCTGTGCTATTCTCTTTCCCTGCTCATTGCTGGTGGGCACTTTCTGAATATACTTTTTCTTTCCAACATCAAAGATGAAATCTACTTCCTCAAGGTTCCTCATCATTTTCTCCTTCCTCAACTCCACCCATAGAGGTGTATACTTTATAGCATGAATGAGTTCAGCCAACAATTATTTGAGAAATTGGGCAGATCACCTCGAGAAGCACATCTTCGACTAGTCCAATGAGACATCCTCAATGCATCCTCAGTTCTTTTATCATCCTTGTAACTGAGGCACTTATAATGGAACCAATCATGGCAATTAGTGCAGCACACATATGGTTCCAATGAGTCATTGACAGTACGACACAAGCAGAAGGCACGGTTGGCATCAGTGAAAGATGACTCTGCTTGTGTTTCCATGGTGACATCACAGTCCCCATTACCAGTCAATGCACTAGCCATTTTTGTGCTATCATGCTCCGTAATGGACTTACGACAAGTACCATACTTCAATACTGGAGATTGTAGTGGTGGTGTTTTTTCTTGAGCTTGAAGCCTCTTGTTTCTTTTCCCTGTGATAGAATGCCACGATTCACCTTGAAATTTGTGGCTGACAGTGGATTCACTATCCTTTGAGGAACATGTGCTTGGAAAGTGGGTAGGAATTTGAGCAGATGACCGTGTCACTGCAATCTTGTTCTCAAGCTCTGAAGGCACAGGCAATAGGCCTTTGCACAAAGGATCTTCTATAAGAACCTTGGTACAACAGGCATTATAGAGCCTCTTTCTCAAGTATATGTTCTTTTGAATAACCCTCCCATTCACTGGCCGTGACTTCATGAGCTCATTTGCAACTATAGCCCAAAATGAAGTTTTGGGTCTGTAACTTGATATCTTACAGTCAGCCAGACTTCTTCCATTCCTGACAGTGTTTACAGCAGTCATCACCTGTGACATTCTATAGCCACCCACATGACCAGGAATGTCACTTTCTTTGTGTTCAGTATTGTGGAGAGGATTCCTATTCTCCTGCAAATAATAAAAAATTTTCAGGAAACTGTCATGGATACACAATCACAAGTCCACAGCAGGGTTCACACTAGCTTTTTTTAACCTTGAGTCCTGGTGTTTAGCTTCAGCTCTGTGGGAACATGTTCAGGTGGTTGTGACTGAATCCCTTGGACTTATGTGTTTTACAAGTTTGAGTCCCTCCAAGAAAGTATGAGTCAGGGACTCGCTATAGCAACTTAATGTGAACCCTGCTACATCATGAGTCTAATATCTGGAGTCAATGGGGACTGTTGAAGGTGCCCTATGTAACTGCCATTCCCTATTATTCACAGTTCCATCCGGTGTAACCATTTGTCCTTGTGTCAGTTCCATATTACTCCCAACAGTCAATTTTTAAGGATAAGCAAATAATTTTTATAACAACAAAATATACTATTGATTCCAGACATTTAACTCATACTGTACAATAAATGTAAGGGGGTATCCAGAAATGAAAGAGCAAGGGCTTTCATTGGGTATGTGTTATGCACATAAGGATGAATTAGGGTGATTACTTTTTCACATCATCTCTATCATGAATGGCATGAACATGTTTCAGTGGTGAACCACTATCTTGATGCCAGTTAAAAATGATTTCTTGGGCACGGCGTGTTTAAGTAGCTCTGTTCAAATTATGTCCTCAGAGGATTCTTTCCAGCAGACAAGGAAATCACAAGTCATTAGCTCAAGGCAGTGTAGTAACATGGGTCCCACTTTCCATCCCAATTGGTTGTATGCTGCATGTTTCGTGCAAACAATGCAGCCTTTCACAGCAGTAAAATGTGGTCAGTAGGTTTGTTACAAAACTCAGATACAGGCAAGATGGCATTAATATCAGATGGAAGGCATTGGGTGAATTGAGCTGCATTGATCTTGGCTCTTGACAAATAACCTTTAGGCGCATTCGGATGTGCTAGGCTATTCCTCCAAACCTAATTTTTAAAGTAAGATGTAATGAAATATAATGATGTACAAAGCAATCTGGAGTGTTAGCAATGGTACTAGGTATTCCATTCATACATAATATCTTCATGATTTTTTCACATACAAGCAACTTGCATCGCCTCTGACAACTCCTAATGGGGAGGGGAAGTAATAATAATAATAATAAACGTCCTGAACATGACGTTAACCTGTATCCAAAGTCTAATGAAAAAGACAAAGATCAATATTCATACTGGCTCGGTCGGCGCCCAGGATAAAAAGGACCGCGGCAGCTGTGGTGCTCTCAGCGCAACTGTTGTTAAATGTGCCACTGGAGCACCGGTTATGGATTGACAATCCATGCCGATTTCTTACTGTAACGGGCCCAAGGCGAAGCTGCACTCAAGATCCTGGAATATTCCCATGGGGTCAGGGTCTGTTTGATGAACCTTATGCAGAATGGGATACACGTGGATCCCTCATTCCTGCGAAGCAAAACATCTTCAAGCGAAGTCCCAACAACTGGGGAGGAGTGGCGAAGAAGGGTACTGGAAGGCAGCGGGTGCAGTGCTGGGTGGGCTGAGATTGATCGGAGGAAGCGGGGGACTATGTAATATAGACGATCGTGACCGACTGACTGACGCCTATTCTAACCATGTTCTAGAGAAGTTAGAAATCTGAAACTTGGTACACAAGTAGCTATTGGGATGCAGAGTTGAGAAAAAATCCAACTTTGGAGGTACTTGCCCTGGGGGAAATTTCAGGGCGGGACTGATTTTTCAAGCCTAAGCCCAGCCCCCCGACGGAGCTTTAGGCCTAGGTCATTCTCATGCACACACTTCCTTCAATGACAGAAAAGGGAACTGCTAGATTGTTCACTTGGGAGGAATTCCGACTTCGAGAGGGGGTGGGCTTACTTGCCGAGCAAGTAAGGAGCGAAAGGGGCCTCCTGAAGCTATGTGTCGTGTGGAGGGCCTCAAAAGTGGACTTTTAACGTTAACTTTAAGCCAAAAACAAGAGAAAGATAATTTAGCACGAGCTGTTAATCGGAGACAAAGGAAAGGGTCCTGGCCTCACTCCACAGACAGGACAAGCCGTCTAAGGAGACGACTGATGACGACAAATAATAAAACGGTGTTCAAACAACAAGGACAACAAGTATTTAATCAAAGTTAAATTAAGAGAATAGAATAAATATCACATATGTTAATTGAAGTCTTGAGAGTCTTTAGCAAGACGGAAAAGAGCACGGCGTCAAACGAGAGATAGCAGGCACAGCGACAGACGGCAGCGGAGATAGCAGGCACGGATTGCGAGAAGGACTCCAACAGCCAGAGAGGCAGGGACGAACCACACCAGACGGAAGACGACAAACGGCGTGGCCGGAAGGGGGTCACACCCCCAGAAAAACAATGGAGGGCTATGTGGGCCCAACCCTGACATGGGCAGAACCCATGCAGGGCCGTGAACAAAATAATGTCCCGCGGGAGCTGCAAAGCTCATTTCAGGTTATATTCGAATTTACTCATGCGACATATAGGTTAAATATGAAAGAACTAGGGTTACAATTAATTAAAACAGCAACCTACACAAGCTGAGAATGCCTCACCCCCAGATAGGACAATGCTGAAGGAGTCTCTCCAGGAGGACTGAGCTGCACACCCCCGGATTAGGGGGGAAGGGAGGAGGTAAAGTAATTATCGAAAGTGATATGAAAGTGAGCTTTTTCTGCACCTGATATGAATAAAAACTTCGGAGTGGTCCATTACTCCCCTGATTACCCTATCTTTTCCGGGCTACACCTCCCATCTCTTATTCGTGGAAAACCCAGAAAACTTCCTCACCCTGCAACGCACTAATGCAATGGGGAACGCATTTAAAACATCACTCCAATCAAGCATTAGAGACGAGTTAATATGAATAATACTTCGAAATTTACGTGAGGAAGACGGAGTAGAACATGAACAATCCATAGTAAGAAACGTCAAGGGAAGAAATTTTCCCTCAACCCACTGCTGGTCTCGTCTCCGAATCTTGAATTAAGTACTTGAAAAAACCCACACAACTATACAATGAGGGAATGTCCTTACAAGGACATCTGCAACAGAAAGCAACCAGAACTGAAATAAAGCAAGGAAAAAAAATTGGACCGTAGTTTTGTATCACCCTTACTCTATATACATTTATTCGCTTGAAAAGCGAAAAACGGGAATGAAGCAGGAACATGAAGGGGCGAAGTGGTGGAAAAAGATAGGAGGGTGGGGGGAAAGCCCTGTGATAAGGAAGGAAAACAAACCCGATGCGAAAAAGGGCTGGAACCTTCTCGCACTCTCAAACGAAGACGACTGACACGTATGATTTTTTTTTGTTCAATGACCATTTATTATACAGTACGCCCTTAACAGGAAGAGGATACAAGATGGGAGGAAGTGGAATATACAGTTTTGGTTATGGAAAGGTGGTAATTCTTCAGAAGTTGTTGAAGTCCAGGTCTTGGGGTTGGGTGGGTCCGCGGCCAGCCACCAGGTGGTGTTGTCAGGCCAGGGGGCACGTATGAGGATAGAGTCTCCCTTTCCCCCTCCCCTGCCCGTCTTCATTGGCTCCGTGTCCTGTGACGTAGTAGCCACCGATGGTGAGCATTGCTTCTCTACGGACCTCTTTTTCGGATCCGGGCATCCCAGCAAGGTATATCCATAGGTCTATGTAGTAATGTGAAAACTGTTTTTCGAAGGCTTTCCCTTTCTTCAACCCCTACCCACCAACTTCAACTTCATCACACCCCCTCCCCTGCTTTATGAAACTCACAAACGTTAATCCTAGGCCTAGGTCTACCTTTTTCCTTTTAAAAGAGACTCAATCCTTGACTTACGGGGTCAATTAGGCCTGTAAGGATTAATTCCTGGTCTTCGAGACATCTCATCGAGGACGTGTAACGTTAGGCCAAACGCAGGCCGATTCAGTTTCTCGTGGCCCATTTAAGGAAGGACGTGTAACGTTAGACAGATGAGAGGTGCATGGTGTATCTGCTTTTCAGTCGCAGAGTCCTTATTTTTTTTTCAGTTCTGCTGATAGCAGATGATAAACCATGATGTTCCTCGCTGACCCATGCATAGGCGGCGATATGTTGAGAAATATTTGACATGCGCAGAGGCAATACTCCTGCAAGTATTCCTCGCTGAGAGGCCTTTCGCGCTATTTTTTTTTTTTTTGGGTGGGGGCGGAGCTCGAGCCTTCAGAGTCCCCTATCAATCACTGCCTATTGCATGGCCACCGAACGTCTGCGTTCACTTCGTCATGGTGTGCAAAATTTTCAGTCAACGTCGTTTGATTCTGTAGAGGTAGAATCGTACGTGGGAGCGCATGAATAATCAGAAACCATCGATTCGACAATGATCATTAACGTGTCGCATCGAAATTGCATAGACAGCAGAGTAGGTCATTCGGGCAANACTATTCTCTAATGATTCTCCAACTTATTGGAAGTCTCGGACCCATGTAACGATTGAGGCGTTTTTGACTTTGTGCATTCACCTTATGATAGTTACTGCCACCCAGTGGCGGCTCGTGAGATCAAGACCTGGGAGGCCTGCAAGGGCTGGGGCCGCTCAAATGACCCGCGCACCGGCATGGCTAACATGGCCGAATTATTTTCGTACATGCTACACAGAGGGCCGCACGTGCATGCAGCCCGTGAAACCTCCATAGCGCGCTCTTGCAGGTCTGCGGGAGACACGGGCCAGCGGATCATATACCTCAATGTCATGCAGGCTGCAGGACGCGCAGCTCGCCGCGCTCTCAACAATATTTAAGAGATCTCGATGCTTAGTTCATTAAATTAGAACGTGATCCTGCGCTTTCGAGATCACTGGGGGACTACAGTCCTGCAGCCTCATAGCACGAGCCACTCCTGCTGCCATCCCAAAATTAATCTCTATTGCTTGCGTAGGAATGTGATGCATATGCATCACATTCAAATAACAGAGCGAGAGGGATTGCCACGATCTGTATGCAGTAATTCGCTTAGGTCAAAAGCGACCTGCGAAAACATGGTTCCTCGGCTGAATGATGACTCTCGATCTCAGAGATGGAACTGGTGCAACTAAAAGAACCACGGCGTCTCAGAAACTGCATATAAGTTATTGTAATACTCATCTCGCGGCATACACTTGCGCGACATTTGTATACTAACTCATGAACATTCCTCTACATTCTCTTTGTGGCTAATAAATAGACTCCCAGAAGTTTTTCCTCCCAGAAGTGCAGCATTCGCAAACTTTCGAACTTCCGCACGTCTCATAAAAAACTCATCGATGGTAGGTAATCTAGTTTCGTTGAGTCAATTTTCTCTCAGTCACCTAAATGACTCGCCATAGATCAAGTAAGGATCGAAAGTGATATGAAAGTGAGCTTTTTCTGCACCTGATATGAATAAAAACTTCGGAGTGGTCCATTGCTCCCCTGATTACCCTATCTTTTCCGGGCTACACCTCCCATCTCTTATTCGTGGAAAACCCAGAAAAATTCCTCACCCTGCAACGCACTAATGCAATGGGGAACGCATTCTCATCACTCCAATCAAGCATTAGAGACGAGTTAATATTAATAATACTTCGAAACTTACATGAGGAAGATGGAGTAGAACATGAACAATCCATAGTAAGAAACGTCAAGGGAAGAAATTTTCCCTGAACCCACTGCTGGTCTCGTTTCCGAATCTTGAATTGAGCACTTGAAAAAACCCACACAACTATACAATGAGGGAATGTCCTTACAAGGACATCTGCAGCAGAAAGCAACTAGAACTGAAATAAAGCAAGAAAAAAATTGGACTGTAGTTTTTGTATCTCTATATACATTTATTCGCTTGAAAAGCGAAAAATGGGAATGAAGCAGGAATATGAAGGGGCGAAGTGGTGGAAAGAGATAGGAGGGTGGGGGGAAAGCTCTCTGATAAGGAAGGAAAACAAACCCGATGCGAAAAAGGGCTGGAACCTTCTTGCACTCTCAAACGAAGATGACTGACATATGAGGATAGAGTTTCCCTTTCCCCTTCCCCTGCCCGTCTTCATTGGCTCCGTGTCCTGTGACGTAGTAGCCACCGATGGTGAGCATTGCTTCTCTACGGACCTCTTTTTCGGATCCGGGCATCCCAGCAAGGTATATCCATAGGTCTATGTAGTAATGTGAAAGCTGTTTTTCGAAAGCTTTCCCTTTATTCAACCCCTACCCACCGACTTCAACTTCAACTTCATCACACCCCCTCCCCTGCTTTATGAAACTCACAAACGTTAATCCTAGGCCTAACCGACGGACTGTTCGGGTCAGGCCTAGGTCTACCTTTTTCCTTCAAAAGCGACTCAATCCTTGACTTACGGGGTCAATTAGGCCTGTAAGGATTAATTCCTCGTCTTCGAGACATCTCATCGAGGACGTGTAACGTTAGGCCAAACGCAGGCCGATTCAGTCTCTCGTGNCATAATGAGTTTTCGTTATCCTTATCTTTACGGTGTTGACCTATTTGTTATATTTAAATTGCCTGAGAGGCGTTTCCGCAGAATCAGTTGAGAAATGATTCGAAATTGGACCACTGGATGACCACAAGTCAACTTTCCAAAAAGGGACGAAGTGTTATTTCCTTCATCGTTGTCTTGTGTGTATGTGAAAAAGTACACTAATCATCACGAGTCCATTTCGGCTGGAGAAAGGCTGGGAACTACTCTGAGACGCTAAACGAGTCGAGGCTGCTGCTTCATCATCCTGACTTCTACTTTGTGCCGCGTCAATTTATATCATGCTTTATACTGCTTACTGGCTGAGTTCATGCGTCCAGCACAATACAATTTCCTCTGTCCTTTGAAAAGCTAAGAGACTGATGATAAGCATTGAATTCAACAAACACGAACCAGCAATATGGTGATATCTGGGTGAAAAACTTTATTCCCAGAATGTGCAACACTTCCGCATCTATTTCATATTGTTATGAGCGTTGCGACTCAGATCTAAGATTGAAAATTTCAAGTGACATACTTCATTGTTGCTGACTCTGTTCTTGAGTAATGACTACGAGCAGTAACATCTTTCATCGACATCGAAAGCATGATTCGGATCCCAATGCGAGAATCGAACAATTACTAATTTTTAGGCAGGTATTAAAAAAACTTTTATTTTGTCGTAATTAAGATATTCAGTTCCACTAATTCGCGATTAAATGTTTCAGAGGCCGTTCGTGGAGATGTTCTTTCTATTAAAAACATGATCCCATTATTCTCATGAATAGATCCTCTCTTCGGACGATCACAAGGATAACATGTCCAGTTCATACTCCTGATATGACAGGACATGATTCGTAACCATGGTGACGCTATCATATCTCACATTCTTCCAGTCCGTATGAAGGACGTACTTGCAGGTCCTAATCTAGGGCTAATCCAGGGCCCAGGCTCATTCGTAAGTTAATATTTTCTTTTGTGTTAACGGATCCACTGAGCTCTCTAACATCCATGCAGCGTGGGTTAGAAAGCTGAAAATTTGTAGCTAATGATCAACAATAGCATTTTCGGGCCTATTCCTTAAAAATTTGATTTAAATAATTTATTCCATTTGATCCGTGTTCTTGGACGCCAGTGAAACCTACCAACAAATTGACGACGTTGTCTTTGAATGCAGCGCAGATGTTGTCTCGCAAAGTGTCCTAGGAGGAACTCTTAGTAGACGATGGGGCGAAGAGTTGCTTGTTCGATCGGGGGGGGAGGGAAAGTAGGAAACCCCCCCTGTATGAAAAATTAAGCGGACGAAGAGTAAGGCCAAACCGAGGAAGGTTTCGCACAACTATAAGAAGGCTAATTTCGAGAGACTACGTGAATGCGTTTCGGGCATCGACTGGGAGGTGCGGCTCCGGGGGCTGACGGTAGAGGAACAATGGGGGGCGTTCAAGATGCTATTGCAGGGTTTTATGGAGGAATGCATCCCCAAGAAATCCATAAAATCGGGCAGGCAACCGGTCTGGTTTACGGGTAAAATCAAAGCTCTCATCAGGGATAAAAAGCGGAAATGGGATGCGTACAAGCGGACGGGAGATAGCACGGACTATGAGGAATATAGGAGGATCACGCGGAAGTTGAAGCAGGAAATTAGATCTGCGAGACGGGAGCGAGAGGAACGGCTGCTAAGAAGAACCCTAAGGCTTTTTATCGGTATGCTAGTGGTAGGTGTCAACAGTCGCTCGGGCCGCTAATGAATGAAAAGAGGGATTTGATTGCAAGTGATAAAGATATGGCCAGTATACTTAAGGAGTTCTTCGCTTCGTTTTCACTGTGGAATCCGACTCGGCACCGACTTTGGAGGAGGTGACCTCGGCGCACATCGAGGATATTTCGGTATTCCTTCGTTATATTCACAGTACGGACACACCGACTTCGTTTTGCTTATAAATGTGCACAGTCACTGACAACTTATGTATCAGTTGTCCCAATGCAATCTTCCTTTCCCCCTCATGCAGGACTCTATGATAACGTTAGCGTATCGGCTCCTGTTGCCCGTAGGACATGCACCCCACCTCCTAGAGGCGGACACCTGCCTTGCTATAGTATAAGTCATTAGTGCCATAATATGTCTGAAGGTGCCCCTAAAGTAACTTTCAATGATCACGTGAAAGGAAGACGGGAAGTCTACCCTTCCGGTCAGCTTGTCGAATTCATTCATGGATGAGACGTCGTCGCACCAGCAAGGTGAGTGGAGTCCGTCTGTATATCTCGTTTGATTTAGTTGTGTGAAAGGCATCCAACGAGATATGTCAATTATACGATAATTTCCAGCTGGCCCAACTCCAATAACTTCGGGAGCATGTTGTTTTGGATGGTTTGGCACCATGGACGTTGTAAGAGGTGATACTCGAGATCAAGGATCCGCAGGCCTCAAATGTATTCAGTCAAGTTTGAAGACATACAGTACATGTCAATAAGCAAACGAGATTGAGCAGCTCGTCATGGGTCAGCAAAGCCTACTGGGAATATTGTCGCCGAACTTAATGGAGGAAATCCAGGAATGAATTGGTCCCATGCAAAATCCTCCACCATCCCTCGGCAAGATGCTTCTCTAACATGGGTTGGTTGGTGCCCCCGGCCCCTTTTTAGGATGCGTTTGCTTCGTGGCCCCCCATTGGGATTCGATGCGTTGTGTGTGCGCTCCTTTAAGGATTCATAACCTCGATGAAATTGAAATAAGTTCATAATCAGGGGAGAAACTAGAAGGAATGTTCTCACCGGTCACTGGATCTACAAAGTTTTCAGTGATTTACAGTTTCGTGGAGGAACCCCCTTGTACTTAGATCGTTGTACGCAGCCCATGAATCGGATTGAATCGTTGTCCCTGGACGGATGTGATGACAGATAATAGGGATCAGGGTTTTCTTGTC
>CAJPEV010004909.1:0-18339 GCA_905338385.1 Darwinula stevensoni
TTCAATCCACTCTTCCAATCCTGGTCGGAGTGGGTGAATTTCAGGGTGATGTCCAGACTTGAAGAAATAAATATTGATGAACTGATTCGGAGAGTGCAGGAGCGCTTTTCCACGTCGGAATCACTAATAAAAGAATCCCTGGAATTTTTATAGAAAAATGTAGAAAAATTCGCCAGAGAAACGGAAGAATTTCTCCTGAAGAAGGATTATTACGTTCTGCCAGATGAGGTTGTGACGGTAGAATAAATGAGTGATTGATTTTATATTTTTGCCATTGAAAGAAAGTGTGAAATTTGAAAGTGTACACGAGGAATAATTATTGTATGTAATTTTCTTTTACATGAATGAAGAGTGCAATTTCAACTTGTCACGAAAAAAGTTTCATTGAATACAGTGAAAGATGAAGACAAACACAAACATGCAAACAGAAATGGACATAAAAAATGTTAAGTGGAAACTTCTGCAAGAGAAAAAATTATGAAATGACACAGTCAAAAGATGGGGGGGGGGAAATTCTCGAAAACATTCTTGAGAAATAAAATCCTTGAAGAAAAAAAATTGCCACATGAAAGGAAAAAAGGTGAGAACATGAAAATTTCTCCCAAACAAACAAAAAAAATCATGCTCAGAAAAAAAGGAAATGCACAAGAACAAAATTTCCCCCCAGGAAAACATGCAGAAAAGTAACTATCAGACAGAAACTTTGATAAAGAAATCAAGAGAGCATGTCAATATGGTGTCCACGTTTGACGTCCTTCTGAAGTTTGTGACGTTCCCGAACGCGAACTTGGAGAAGAAACTTGAGCTTTCCTCTGTTGAAGTCGCTTCTTATTTTTTATTGCTGTTTCAGAGACGTTAATGTCCTTCAGTGCGGTGTAAAACTCTTGAGATCCTCTAGGTGCTTTCTTTCCTCTCGCATTGACGGCGTCATAAACGAGTTCCAGGGATAGGAACGGTTTTATTTTTAATTACTAAGCTTAAAATCGGCCCTAGAACGAACGGCAGGAAGCCGCCTTTAAGATTTAGTAATCTCTTCTTCTTCTTAATGCCCACTCTCTTGTCCACGAGATCTTCGAGCACTTTCTTGTATGGACGCAACTTGGGTAACTGATGAGGTGACAAGGCGACATTCTCGTTAGGTACATTCAAGATGCACTCGCAAATTGCTTTCATTTGCTGCTTTTCGGCCGTCTCGATATTCGCTTTCCTCTGCTTTGGCTTGCATTTCGAAAGGAGTTCCAGATACCCCCTATGCTTGAACACCTTTTGACTCAGCGAGGACGTCATTTAGGCAAAAAGACGATAGTTTGCTCGTAGGGAAGCACACACGACCGTAGTCGAAACTGGTCTGAGGTCGACTGTTTTAAATCCACAAATAAATACCCGTATGGAACTTCTGAGGCCTGTCGAAACGCATCTTGCATGAAGCCGACATTTCCGGGGTACATCTGCTAGTCATTTAGGCAAAAAAACGATCGTTTGCTCGTAGGGAAGCACGCACAACCGTAGTCGAAACTGGTCTGAGGTCGACTGCTTTAAATCCACAAATAAATACCCGTATGGAACTTCTGTAGCCTGTCGGAACGCATCTTGCATGAAGCCGACATTTCCAGGGTACATCTGCTTTGCCAAATGTGTGATCTGTGATGCGTCGCAGGGATTTTTAAAGAGAATCAAGTAATGGGAATTGAGACTCATGGTCCCAAGTTCTTTGGTCTAGTAAAACATATTTTGCAGAATGAGAATCACTGACGAGTTCTTGTGTCGTACCTTTCATAAACAGGTTCGTCATCTCCTTATCGTTCTTGATGTCCGTCATGAGATCGTCTATTATGAGTAAGTTTCTTTTCTGAGGGTCGATCGCATCCAGTTTGAGTCCTACGAGTTTTACACTTGGAGGAAAGTTTGTCAAGGAAGTCTGGAATTCACCATAACACCATACTATATTTTCAGGTGGTGGGTCTACCATGCTCGACAGGTTTTCAAGGATATTTTGAACGAGGCACGTTTTTCCGCAAGACGTGGGTCCTGCAACGATGCTGGTGAACGGGTGTTTCAGTCGGTAATCCATGTGGAAATGAGACTTTTCTCAAGGAAGGGAACATTTTATTCACACATGAAAGAACTAAAGCGGTCGTACACAAACTCGGACACTGCATGATCGTTCCAATTTTTACAGACTGGGTCAAACCATGAAACTATCATAGACATTGGAACACCACGACATCTATGAAACAGAAAGAATACACAAAAGTAACCACACGTAATGGAGTTTAAGCTCTGGAGTTGGATGTGATTGTATGAAAAACTGCTGGAATGTCTTCTTAAGAAATGTAAAAAACCATACACTCCGGGATCAAATCAAACGAAGCGAAGAAGTCGGCATTTCCGTCATTTTCAAAATACACGGAAACCCAGTGTACACCAGGGCCTGATTGCCTGTCGGTATTGAAAATATAACCGCTAGGGTAACGAATTCGTCTGGGCAAGAAACCTGAAGCCCCTAGCCCTTGGAACACCGTTCTTGTCGCCCGATCGGCAGCCATGATCCTCAAGATGTGACGCCCTTCCATTTTCTCTCTACTGGCCAAAGTCGAAAATGACGTTTCGAGATTTGTCGATTTCGATGACGTTTTGAAACTCAGCAAGGATAACGACGGCGATCGTTTCCGGGAGCGCTTGGGCGAAGTGTTATTCCAGACGAAGATTTCCCTTTTTCTGTTGTGTAAAATATCCACCGTCGCAGGAGTCGGGGGTCAAGACAAAGGCTAGGAGCATATACCCATTTCTATACTCTCTTAGGTCGATGAAATTTCATTAATCCCCAGCAGTCTTCCCGAGAGCTTGGAAGATACTGTTGTATGCTTGAATGTAACGTCCTCTTTTGAAGTCTAGAGTGAGAGGCTTGTGAGGAACCGATTTTCCTTCGATGTAGACACCAAGAAAATTCAAGTCGTAATGGTGAAAGTTGTATGGATTCTTCGTCACATTTCCGTTGAAGGCTGAGCCATTGACCATCCCGATCACGATCCGTTTGGGCATTTGTCCTTGATAAACATTATCTTGAGAAAACAGATTTCCACGCGGTATGGTGAGGACCTTGCATACCGTACGCTGAATGGGATACTTGGCGTTTCCCCGCAGCAGTGCTTCTTCTTGAGCGAGCTGTACTGAAACAGATGGTTTCTCCTTGTGAATCAAGAGCTTTGCTTCCTCGATTTCGATTACGTATTTGTTTTCGGATGCCATGATGTAAAGTTCAGGCTTGCTACGATGAAGCTTAATTTTACAGTCGACTTGGTTCAGAATGAGCTTAGGTTGCATAATAATATCGCAATGTATTCTTCCCATCATATCGACAATCTCATTTTGAAGAACCACGGCACGTCTTTCTCGCACTCCCTCGTTGTCCAAACTGTTCATTTTAGCGGCTTCATCCACGTAAAAGAGCTCTGACGTCAACTTGGACTGTTTGGCATTCACTCCATAATTTAAAACCGTCTCGATGTATCAATAGGATCGATAAGGATATGTTTTGTTCGATGGCGAAATGATCTTCTCGTTCAAACTGACTTCGACCTCAGAAAATAGAGAATGGAGGAGCAAGTTAACGGGTCCAATTTGATCCGCATCGACGATCGGTGTGTTATCCGTTTTCTTCAGTTTGGCAGCCACGACCAATTAGGATTGTGCAATGTCTAAATAATAATCTGAATTCCCGGAAATATGTAACTTATTTGGAGAATTCACAGTTTTGTGTGTGACCGAATGATACTCGATCCATTCCCCGTCTTCGACAGCAGTCTGCAGAGGTGGCGATGCAAATATGTCCAATTCTGACTTCGTACAAGGCACTGATTTTGTCATTTCCCTCCCCATCTTCACGTCAATCTATTCAAGAGAGTATGGAAAGACCGTGCACTCGACTTCTGAGATGCTTTCCTCTTGGTGGCACTCGATGGACTGAGAAATTTCTTCCTCTTCACCAAATTTTGAAGCTTTTCGCTGCCCCTTGCAAGGATTTCTCCACCTAACTCTATTCCTGATTCCTTTGCCCTGCGCATTATGGCTTGATAAAGCGAAGCACCCTTTGAAACGTCACCGAATATTTTTCCACCTGTCTCTAATGCTTTCTTTCCAAGATATTTCGCCCCTTCCTTGATGAGAGGTAAGGCAAACCGAGCAGCACTTGCCAACACGTTTCTGAACCCATGCTCACTCTGATAAAGCTGTCCACTGTACACGTCCAAACCTCCTCCAACTTGATCGAGGTAATACTTCGTATGGGCACATATCGCTAAATATAAAATGGAGAACGGGAAGGGCGAAAATGAAGTTTCATCATCGACTTCCCGTGCTGAAATGGTATGGGATCCCCCAACTCCGTTCTTAAATCCACTTCGATAGTACGAATTTCTTTTTTCGATACAGGAAGATAGTGGGGATTTTCGTATGTCTTCTCGATAGTTTCGCCCGGTTTTGTTTTTGTTTTCACCGTTCTCAAGAGCGGCACCTTCACATGGCCGACGTATTAGGGGATTTTCGTATGTCTTCTCGATAGTTTCGCCCGGTTTTGTTTTTGTTTTCACCGTTCTCAAGAGCGGCACCTTCACATGACCGACGTATTGCGTTTCGATGATGTCGCAATACACGAATATCGTCTTCACAGATTCCGCATTAGCCGCAAAATCCCCCATGTAGCTTATTTTCGGCAAATATTCACTCGATTCGCTAAATGGCACGGATGACGGACCCATGCTGAGTGGTGAAGTCGAGGGAGAAAAACCCAAGAGGAGACTAAGTGCTAGAGAAAAATTAACCATCACTTCGTCGCTTAAAATTTGCACGACAGTTCGACGAATCTCTGGCTAGTAATAAATTATCGCTTGTCCCCTCAAATAGTTGTGCGGTAAGACCTGTATCACGTCTTCAATCTTCGAATAATAGCTGTGCGGAAAAATTCTCGCTTGTCCCCTCAAATAGTTGTGCGGTAAGACCTGTATCACGTCTTCAATCTTCGAATAATAGCCGTGCGGAATTTCGTACGTTCCGATCTTCTTATCTGTTTTAATTGAAATGAAGTACATGTTGTCGGTGACATTTTCCCAAGAATGAGGGTAGACGATCTCCACCAGTCCGACTTCCCATCGCCCATTTAGAACGAGGGGTTCGGGTAAATGCGTCTTAAATCTAGTAACTGTATTCTCAGGGAAAAAATCTGGGGAACTGTCACTTGGGAGCGTCACGTAAAAGCTCATCTTGAAGACTGATAAAATGGAATAAAACTGCCGACGTTTTATTGAATTTTTTTCATTTCATCTTCTGAAACCCAGGAATTGAAGGATTCTGGATAACCAAGCCATTTCACAAAATATTCTTTCCTTCCTTTTCTCTTTCTCTGTCGGATGACAGTTTCAACCTTGAAGTAGCCTGCAAGATCCGGTTTCACTTTCTGAAGCTCTGGCTCATAAAAGATTCCTTCAATTGAATCCCCATTCAAGTCTCCTATCCTATACGTTGGCGGAGTTCTAGGATTGCAATCTGTAATCCTAAAAATTTCCTCAGTCCAATTCCCTACGTACCCCTTCCGAAACGGTGCGCGGGAAACTGGAATACGCACCAAATCACCGACTTCAAATTTAAACTTCACTGGAAAATTTTCTTGCCACATCGTACCATATAAATGATGTAATACGGACTTGAGAGTTTCTTGATTGACTTCAACAGGTTTCATCTTTATGGCTGAATGGACCGTGTTATTGTACGATTTTGCAAACTTTTCCAAGACATCGGTATATTTAAAAGTGTTTCTGGCTCTAAAGTATCTCCACATTTTAGATTTGAATGTACGTATAACACGTTTGACTACACTAGCCTTCTTTTCCGAATTTGAAACAAAAAAGCCCATTCCTTTCTTTTCGAGAAGGCCTTGAAATGTCCGGTTCAAAAATTCCTTACCTGCATCGCTTTGGATTTTACGCGGCTTTCTGCCTTCCTTGAGAATCTTCTTGAAAGACTTTGCAACCTCAGTCCCAGTCTTGTTTTTGACAGGGATCATCCAAGCATACTTTGACAAGACGACTTCCCTGCATCGCTTTGAATTTTACGCGGCTTCCTGCCTTCCTTGAGAATCTTCTTGAAAGCCTTTGCAACCTCAGTCCCAGTCTTGTTTTTGACAGGGATCATCCAAGCATACTTTGACAAGACGTCGATGCAAGCGAGAATGTATCTGTATCCGTCATTGTATCGAGATATATTTTGAACATCTATGAGATCGACCTGCCATTGTTCGTCGATATCGAGACAGGGATCATCCAAGCATACTTTGACAAGACGTCGATGCAAGCGAGAATGTATCTGTATCCGTCATTGTATCGAGATATATTTTGAACATCTATGAGATCGACCTGCCATTGTTCGTCGATATCGGACACGATGATACGGTTTCGTGGAAATGTTTTCCTGACGGCTTTATGAATGGAATACGTATCTTGAGAGGATAGCCAAGCACCGACTTCCTTTCTCGTCACTTTCAGTCCTTGCTCCTTGGCGCTTCGATAAAACGTCTCCAAACCGCCATAGCTACCAGGCTTCTCGGGAGCATAGTACGCATTTTCCATATCCACTTGCGAAATGCACACTTCTGATTTCATTCGATGTGAATGACGATGTTGTACTTCCCCCAGCCGAGAGTTTCACTAAAAATGACAATGTTCAATTACCATCGATGCCATTTCTCAAAAGGATTTTTAAAAACTTTCCCATACAGAACTTACATGATTTCGGGCTATGGATTCCAAACTGCGTCTAGGTGTACATGGGTGCACATAACATGGGGCGTACGTAACAAAAACTAACTGAAATAATGGATCTGAAGGTCTCGTGGTAATTACTGTGTTCATTCCTACCGACTCCATACCGTTCCTTGCACTTCGCGAGGGTGACTGAGTCATCAGCATTTAATTCATTTCTGATATACCCGCTTGCATACGAAAAAAAAAGATAAGTGAACGGAGCGGGGAAAAACATCCCCGTCGCCAATCCTTATCGAGTCAATTATATGCACACATCAATAGCATACGTCCACTCATTTGCATTCCTAACCCAACCCTCCCTCAGGGTGGGACGGAGCAGACGACAGGATGGAGGGGCAGCCCCTGACGTCACGGTAGCCCTCTTACCCCTCTCCACGTAAACAACGGTCTAACCCCCTCCGGCGCCGGCATCCCTTTGGGCGCCATACGGGGGTTATATCTCTCTCGGAGCTTTTCCTTTTTTCGTATGCTGATACACGCACGGACTGAAATAAGTCGAATGAAACCATTTCCAGCATGCCTTTCTGCTCTCTCATTGTCAGTTTCATTGTTCCTGGAAGCAGCCTGCGAAGCAGCAATTTGCGCTTGTCGCTGTTCTCTTTCATCCACTGACTGTGACTTTAGAACGTGTCTGATCCTTTCCTTTCGGTATAGATCTAGCCCAGAGTAGTTTGAACTTCCGCACCTCTTCGTAGCATTTTGAGAGTCCCACAAAAATTGAAAATAATATAATTGAATGCTGCATTTTTACATGAAGCGCTTATAGTATTCCGGCGAGTACTACGAAGTGGCAGACACAAAAGTGGCCCACATGGTTACCTCGCCAGCTGTTTTGCAGAAGGTGCTGAAAGTAATCTCCTGCTACTTCGGTGCCATTTTGGGCTCTTTTTGTGGACACGTTGACACCTACTTCTAAACGTGTGGGGACGTGTACCGACAGGAACTGCCAAGCTGCATGGCAAGGCTTTCATTCCCAAGCGAGATTCGATTATGTGATTTTTTCTATCATGCATCAGGGTATTTATTTGTTCCGGGAGAATTTGCTGGGTAAGATCCCCTTAAGTCTCATCGCATGCATCTCACCAGTAGGGGAGCGAGACATGGCCTCCACAATTGGAGAACCAAAAATGAATGCATCATCTTACCCTGAGACCTCCTTCCTGCGCGGTTGCCAGGAGTCTTTCTGGACTGCTTCAAGGTAATTCGAGTGCATTCCCTAAGTTGTCTATGGGAAAATGCCAGGTGGAAAGGGGAACTCGATGGGATTCACTGCCTGATTCCACCGAAATACCAGCTATCTGCCATCTCGCTTCAAATGAAGGAACCTTGTTTGTTTGAATAACTGAGATAGAGAGCTTGCCTGCAATAGTCACATATGTTCGCTGTCTCCCTAGCGCCAATGATTTTTCAACGGGCGATCCACTGTGATGTTGGCCCATGCTTCCCCACTCAAAGACGACGTGGGATGAACGGTGTGCTGAGTGTGCTTCGGACATTTTTGGTCATTTTTATATCGCTTTGAATTAATCTACGTCCCTTCCCAGGTAGCAGACACACTTCGGTCCCGTGGTAGGAGGCCCACTACCGGCAATGAGGGGGATCGTGACTGGAGCGGCAGAGTGGCAATGCTAGTTGGAGGGCCCACCGAATAACGATGACTATCACCCGTGTCTTGTCTGGCAGGTGCTGGACTGGGAGTGGGAAGCTGACCCAAATACGTTGTAATGGGATGGTCGCCAAAATATTCGCAGTTGATCGAATTGCGCAATATCGCGAAGGCGTAATACAAGTATGTGTCCCTATGGGCATGTACCTATGGGCATGTAGTTATGCGACTGATTCGCTTCGATTGTGGAGCAGTTGGTTTCCCCAAATTGTCCCAAACTGAAATACACGAAAATTTATGTGATTTACGCTGTTGGCTTAGTCCGATTGTTCGTTAATAGGTCTTCTCATCTCTGATGATGGGAACATTCCGCCTTTACGTTTGTGTTTCGGAAGTTTTAGTGTGGAGAAAACGGTGAAAATCCAAAATTCAAAGATAAACGTTTACCCCCGTGAAAAAAAGCTGTCCCCTGGCCTCTCTTAACGGGATGTAATCTTCCTCCTATCAGGCCCTCCTCGCCTCTGACCAATCATTGCGAGGTCTGGGATCCCCCTTTCAATTTTTTTTTCAATCCACCTCGCCTCTTCTTCCTTCACTTCAGCTATTCTCGCGGATCGAACATGGACATGGCTCCGAACAAGGGATTTTCCCTTATGCTAGGGGAATTTCCTATTTGATACTCCCTTACCCGGGGGCATTGGGCGAGATCAAATGACAAGAATTTTCCGACAGATACTGTCAATACCAAAGGCTGATTTTCCTATTTTAAAGCAAGAATCCAAATGAAATCATGGGTGTCGAATATGGCCTTTGCGTTTGGAAACACGACAAAGGACAAAGGAAACGGCGCAAAAAAACAAGGCATGCTCTTCCTGTGTTTACGAATGCAAAAAAAGCCTGACGCATAATTTCTGACGATGGGGAAAATCTCTCGCAATGGGGGAAATCGTTGGACGAATGGGTAAGTTCAAACGCTGTGATGGAACTCCACGTATATGTATTTTTCTGCTCAGGAGAGATGGGTCTGAAACGACAAGTTACAAATGATACATATTGCATTTCCCAACATGGTAGTGTTGCACGTTTAAATGACTAATCTTTCTTTCTCAACAGAAGCAAAGTTGCACCCACGGTTCCTTCAAATCCAGAATTAATCTCCGGCCGAAATGTGAGGATTTTCATCTGCCATTCCCATTCACAATCTTTCGAAGATATCTGATTATACACTGTGGGTACGGATGACCTTCCCTACATCTTTAAATCTTATATTTGCCAATGAGCTTATCGCTATCAGCATTCTCCAGTGCACACCTTTTACGAACGAGAAAGATTATGTATATCCAAGTCGATACAGCACTGCTTTTATTTAGCTCATGAATGACGTCATGACATGATATAAAATAGAAATGAAAAATATGACCATACACGTAAGCACAAGGGTATGATGAGAATTTTGCAGGTGTTTAGGATAGCACACAATTGGGACTAATAACTAACCATTAATGCCTAAAAATCGCTATCAGAGAGGACAGTAAATAAATTTATACATGCATATGTGAGTGAGTAAGGCATTGGTCAAATTCTGATTGACAAGGCAATTTCATAGCGCAAATACGTACCTAGATCAAGCCACAATCCGGATGTTTCCCTTTCAATCCTTTCGTTTACAAGTTTTTTTTTCCATGTGGATTTGGTTACATTAGTACATTAATAATACATTTGGCAAGCAATCATACTTGTTGCCAAAAGAACAAAGATAAAGTAGCTATTGCGTACTTGGTGAGCCAATGAGTCCCGAGAGTTTATCCAACCATGAGCCTGCCTCTGAAAGCCTCAGTCACTGCTCATAGAATATTCAACGAAACCAATCTTTGATCTGACTGCCGATTCCCTTGACTGCTGATACAAAGCCTTCTCCAAAAGGGATGACGACTTCGCTCACGATCGGCCCAAGAATGGGAATTTCCCTCAACCAGGGGGGGCCACTGTATCTCTTCTGCATTTCGCTTAATTCATTAGCCTTCTCCATTAGACGGCTCTCGAGTTGTTTCCTCTCTTCGGAAAATTCTTCACGCATGTTCACCAACTGCTCCTTCATTAGGTCCATTTGCTTTCTCATCATCTCCATATATTCAGTTGCTACTTCAATATTATCCACAGGTTGTCTACTGAACCCTGCGATTGTTCTCCAGAGCGATTCCATTTCTCTTTCAAATGCGGTTATCTCAGTTCTATCATTTCTGTCGTAGCATGCATCGACAGCCATCATGAGTACCTTGTCCAGACCCTCATATTTTTCTACGAGAGATTTCCAAAACTCTTCTTTAATTCGGTCCAGAGTAATAGGTTTTCTACGATTTAACCTTTTTTGCTCCTCCTTTTCATTGAAACTCCATCGGCTGAAGACGACCACCAAATTGTGGCAGAAGGCACCCGCAAACATCTTCACGAGCAAAGCAATATTCTTTCCCTGCTGTTCATCGAACCTTGGGCACTGCGAATTCCTTACCCAAAGGAAAGCGTCGATTGCCCCTTCCTCTTTAATTTTTTCCACGAACTTCTCCCTATGGTTCATTTCAACCCCTTCCCGATCACCATATCCTGGAACGTCAATGATTCGAATAGGCCTGTTTTGGTCTCCAAGCCAGTATCCATCTCTGGCCGTGGTTTCGACGCTACAACATGCAGGACTGTCATCTGTTGGGAATCCATCATCATCGTCGTAGTCGAGGCCGAGGAGGACATTCCCAAGCGTAGACTTTCCACTTCCTGTCACTCCCAAGAGCAAAATTTTCAGCCGTTTGTTTTCATCCATATTGCAATAATTCTCAAGACACGCTTTCTCCTGACTCTGCAGTTACGCTTTTCAGCCACGGAGGTTTTTTGAACAGATTTCTACTAAGGTCTGCTGATAACCCGCGATATGCGAGTGGAATAATTATGTCCGCCAAGCATATGAGAGATTTCTTGCTTCACCTGGATGAAAGGAACGAGTAAAATACATTCAGTGTCATGTCATCCTAAAGAAGCTCATTAGCAGTCAAAAAAAAATTTACGATTTTAAAATTCACTCGCAACCAATGAGAGTTAACTCCATCTTTTCCCCCCACACGTTTCGCCTTGAAGTAAAGTGGTCAGTTAATGCGGTAGGACTTGAAGTTTTTATGAATGACTGAAGTTGGCAAACCTTTTATTACTGTGGCACGGGTGTAGGGGTTGAATGCAGAATTCTCTAGATTAATGCTATTCATCCCTTCCTCGGTCTCACGAATGCGAACCTCTAGGTCAGGAGTTCTGCCGTTCTTCTTCCTGTTCGTTTCTGCCAATTACTTTATCAGTGACTTCCTCTTGTCCCAAATGAAAGTATTTATGATCGGTTCTCCAGTCACTTTATTGGCATGTAATGAACATAAATGTGGGTAGTGCCAAAGAAATTGCCATAGTTATTAACTTTTGACGGATTTTACTGGAATTCCAGCGCTGAAGCAGACGGCAAACAAGAACGTCTAAAAATCGTTTATTAAGTTGCTATAGCTTTTGCAACAGATGTACCCTCAGACTCTCTGATGCAAGCACTTGTTGTACGTAGGTACATCTACTGCAAAAAGTTTTCATATGTTTATTATTTGTTCTAGCTTTGGCACTCCAGTATAATCCGCCAAAAGATACTACTTATGGTTATATATTTTTTTATCACCAACCTAAATAAAATATAAATAAAATGTTTACAATGGGTCACTAAGTGAATACAATTGACGCATACGGAGTGGCCAACAATTTCGACCAGCACTATTTGAGCTGCCGCCAAACTTCCGCGACTTTTTAATCAGCCTAGGTATTTGCATTCCAAGATTCCCAAGTTCGTGGGTTTTTCTACCAATCCTTGAATTTATGCGAGAGAAAAATCCAGCTCTCCTAAATTATTTTCAAGCTTAGAAGAAATTGTTCATGGGGAGCTGGCGAATTCAGTAATACAATTTAGAGGAGCTTCTCACTTCTTGGCAATGCCAAGAAGCAACATTATTGTCAATTTCTGTTAATGCCCATGTTCTTGTTCGCAGGCCGAAATGGATGAATGTGAAGAAGATCGGGACGAATTTATTTTTCTTCCTTTGGCAAGGATGTGTTTGGTAAAGTGATGAAGGTCAATGGAGATTGCAAAATTGGACCTTCAATACAAAGAGGCTTACTAAAAATGAGGGAAACTAAATTCCAAGACAGGACTACATAGCAGGGAAGGAGTGCACCAGCTTCCCTGAGAACCTGAGTTACTTCGTGCTTTGGAACATTAATTTTACCTCCTAGGATGTTTAATTTAACTTATTAATCTTAGAATCTTAAATTATACTCACCAGTTAACGGGGATGCTGCAGCACCGAGTATACCACGTCTGCACTGGTAGGTTCCGCCGCACCATTAAGGGTAGAGCGTCCGGGAGCCCTGCCCATTTAAGGTTTAGTATGGAGGAATGAAGTGCAAAAAATTGTTTCGTCACCGGGAAGGAACGCGTCGGTCAATGTCGCACGACTTGGATGTTCCATGCATGACTCAATTTCGAAATCTCCTTTCCTTTAGCTCCGGCGTAAAGATAAATGGGTTGGACATCCAATACGGAGGACGGAAGCGACTAATCGTCTCATTCCTCAGTTGTACGCACACGAATCGCAACGTCATGTGTTAGTCAACATTATTATTCATATCCTATGGTTTTCGATCAGCGGCTTCGGAATCTCCGAATGGAAGGTTTTCATTATCAATTTCCCACTCACTTCCTAAGGTATTTTCGCATATAAAGAAAATAGTACCGCACAAGAATATAATACTTGGGCTTCTTGATTTATATAATAATCAAAGTTTTTTCTTACCTAGTTTCCATCTTAGAGCGTTCTTTCTTCCAATCTTTTTTTCCTTATTCAATCGTTATTTGTCTTCTTGTCGTTTACTTAAAAACCTATTTCATTGCACTTACATAAATGCTGAAAATGTTCCTTCCATATCACTTTCCTCGCAAAAACGTTCGCTAGGCATTGTCTACATTAAGAGCTTACTTCACACCAATAATAACAAGAAGTTGGAGTGCATATCTATGTAGTTTTTTTTCATTTATTCTTTATTGCTCCAACAGCTCCTCGTATTCTGTAACCAGCCCCCAATTTTTCTTTTCTTTGTCGGTGTTTTCTTTGGATGTGATTTCTTCTATATAGACGATCGTGACTGACTGACGAACGCTAATTCTAACCATGTTCTAGAGAAGTTAAAAAACTGAAACTTGGTACACAAATAACTATTTGAATATAGAGTTCAGAAAAAATCCAACTTTGGAGGTATATGCCCTGGGGGACATTTCAGGGGAGACTGATTTTGCAAGCCTAGGCCCAGCCTCCCAGACGGAGGTTTAGGCCTACGCCGTTCTCGAGAACACATTCCTTCCTCTGCCGTTGAAGAAACTAGTTTGATGATCATGATCTTTTTTCAAATTGACTCTACCCGGGAAATATTGAACGTATCTTATCGTTCGACGATTTTGAAGCTGTTTTTCCCAAAATTCTTTGTTTACTTAATGCTGATCTCAACTTCCTGCATTAGTTGATAAACCAACTTAGACGGACAGTACTGAAGCACCATTTATACTTCTTCCATGATTTCTGATTTTTGGGCTGCGCATCTTGGACTTTTTACGGTACCCACACATCCTCAATCAGGGATGTTTTCGAAGTACCGTTTTTCCCCAGTGTAATAGAGGTGGCTGGAAGGATAAGGAAAATGCCCCATTGACCCCGATGACAGAGCCATGCTTCCTCTCTAAGTCATTCTCAGCGGAAATTAGATATTGGTATCAGAATACCAGAAGCCAAAGGAAGTCGAGAAGGTTCCTGTCTCATAGTTTTTTCTTCGTAATCTCCCTTTCCAGCGCCGTCTCGCGATTATTTAAAGATGAATTTCAACGAAACAACAAAGAATGAATAGTTGCATTGATTTTAGAAATTAAAATATCGACGGAAGTATTTCATTATTATCATAGATTTCATTTTACTGAAGTGGAAAGCAATGTAAAAAGTCAAGGTACCATTTCAATGAACTTGCACATAGTCAAAATTATTCGTCCAAAGTTAACTTTGTAAAAGAGAGGTAGCGGCGTTCTTTGATCCAAGTCACACATAACGTTCTCCAGGGCTTACCATGTTCGTTCAAAGAGGCTTTGGACGAATCCACAGACGAGAAGGTTTTGAGCGCTTTGTTACGGTGCCGTTTTATCGTCAATATATGATGTTCTTTGAAGGTCATAAGTTGAACGTTAAGAATATCTTTCTAAGGAATATCGACACCGTCCGTTTGCTATGGTAAGATGATTCACACTTCCAAGGCCACGTGACGTTAGATGACGCCATTCGTCCAAAATCCTTTACGCAGTGTGCCCAATTTTTTTCACTGGCACCATAGGGAAAGGCATTTGGATTCTTCCACGAATCGGTTGCAATAGGTAACTGAGGAAGTCTCCATTAAGCTCTGGTTCAGCGGATGGAGAAAGGATGCTTGATTCTTCACGTGGACTCCAGCTAAACCCAGAGGATGGGCACACGTTATCGCATATCGGGTATAAGACTATATCCGAATAGGAGATTCCACACTGAATCTATTCGTACTCGCCACACCGGAACAGGGTGAGAACTGCTAATCTAGAAATCTCGGGAAACCTCCTACATTGGGAATGTGGAACCATGGAGAAAAGAGTGCCTTGTTAATAATCTTCCCCACATCCTCTCAGCCGAACTTCTCCACTGCCCACTCTTCCTCTCCCATCGCTCCTATCAGAGCACAGCAGGAAATGAGATCTCTTCAAAGCCAGAGGAAGAGTATCACCGTTTAATTAATGATTTGGCGAGATGGAAATGTATGGTGGGATGATGGATAGGAGACTAGTGTAAATGAGATGCATCAGGCCAGTTTGCGTGAGAGGTGAAAGTGGGACTTTGCAAAGCGCCGTAAATATGTTTATAATCATGGTAAGGCTCGTGATCTGTAATAGTTAAAAGACAACAAAAGACAACTGCAGCAATTACCACCATTTCTGAGAAAGAATTGCGATTAGTTGTGCTGAATATGCTGCACAAGGTTCAGACATGTATTGCCGCAGAGAGAGATCAATTCCAGCACATCCTATAATGTTGTAACCTTCAACTGTTCGACGTCTCGGATTCTTCCACCCCGGTACGCTTTCTGCTCCAAAGCTGACCACACAAAGTAGTCGACTGGGTTGAGGTCAGGACTGCAGGGTGGCCAAGAGCCTGGTTCAATGAAATTAGGGAAGTTGTTCCGCAAGAAAGTGATGGTGTGTTGAGCTGTATGGGCTGGCGACCCATCTTGCATAAACACGTAGCCATTGGGGCTTTTGTCCTCGATCTCTGCCAGCATGGGCATCAGGACATCATTGCAATAACGTTCAACATTGATTTTAATTCCTCTAGGAATGAATAGAATGGAAGTTTTCCCATGAGATGAGGCTCCAAGTGAGACCATGACTGACTCAGTAAAGTGTTTTCTCTGACGTAAAAGCCTAGCTGGTTCGACATCTCTTTTCCGTTCAACTGCTGCATGAATGCGATCGTTCTGAGTGTTCCTTGGAGTCTCAACAGTGAAGCGCTTCTCATCTGTGAAACACACTGTTTTTGCAGCTTTTTGGGATCGATCCAAAAGATTTTTGCACCGCATCACTCGCTTCTTCTTCACAGCTTCCGAAAGTTCGGGAACTGGTACCCGTTTGAAGACTTTGAGTCTAAGATCTTGCTTGATGATACGCTGCACAGAAGATGTGATAAAGGAAATGTCTGATATGATCTTATTTATATCTTCTTTATCCTTCCCTTAGCGAGTGAAGCCGCAATTTGAAAGATACCACTCATCCCGGAATGAGATTCTCCCCCTTTTCTCGATCTAACTTTTTTTTTAGATCGAGAACCCCTCTTTACCAGTGGGGTTCAAGGCAACGAATACAACGACGTTTGATGGTCAGGTGCAAAACTAGCAAAAAAATAAGCTCGCGATTACTGAAAATCGTAAGTTTCTTTGAGAGAGGCAGTCTTTGTACTGCTCATTATATAAATGGTGAAGTCTTAATAGCCCGTAGAAAGAACGACTGAGTGGGAGTGGAACGATAGATATAATTGTCATACTTTCTTTTTAACTCTCGTTCTCATCGTCGGAAGAAACGTCGGAAGAATTTTATTACTTTTACTATCCAAGCTCATGATTATTTTCTGTCTCGCTTCGCCCAAGTCGTCGGTTCAAAATATCCTTTCCTTGGTAATTTTCTCCATCTTGAGAGGTGCAGTAGGAAAGGACAGGAAGGGATGGCTTTCCTATTTCTGAGATAAGATTTCTTAGTGTGGACAATAATCAATCGATAGCGTTTTCATTGCCGTCTCGTCATTCACTCTGATATAAATTATATTTCTATTTAACTCTCATGTAATTTTAGTCTTGGCTCAATAGAGATTGAAGCCAAAAACCGTATTTACATCGATCTCATGATTGATAACAGACATGACACTGATAGCTATGGACATGGACAGTGGCTCCATGGATCTTTTATGTCTGCGTCAGAGAGCAAAGTCAAGAAAGTCCTCAGAGGGCTGCGTCCTGATCCGAATGGCACCGCCCCGAACTCATTTTTCAGCCGTGATTATTCCTCTGGTTGTGTTCTGTCGTACGGAATCTTCATGCTGGGGAGGGTGAGGGGGGGGGGGGGAGATGGGTGTCATCCACATGGAAAGCCATCATCTGGAATAGAATCCAAATTATGCTTCCTAATCGTGATTATGAGAATGCCTCAATGAGAAGAGCAGGTTAAAAGAAAGCCAAGGACAGAAGGTTTTATGATGCCTCTCAGGCCTTCGGTTACCCTGCCCCGGTCCTTTCTCTCTTTCCAGTGGGGAAAGAGGATATCCATTCCGAACGATCAAGATAACGTCGCCGACGGAGCCCTTTGCCCATTCTTGAATCCCCTTGGGTCCCAATGGCTCCGTCGGGTCCTTAACGCAGCATTGTCCATGTCCATTGCATTTTTCCGGTTTTCGGCTCTTGACTAACCCATGACGTGGGAGAAAATTTCCTAAAAGTATGGCACCAATGTATCTCCCTGTCACCAATAACAGTCATGTTCAAAGCTGCGCAGCTATAATAGTCGTTTTACACAATACTCAGAAACGTACGATTATGAGTATTGCCTAAAACTTATTTTCTTAACTTCGGCGCATGCATGACTTTTTCACTCCTAAATGAAATTTATTTTCTTACAATTGGTCCACTCTGAGTTCCCTATGACTTGTAAGGAGACAGATACGCGATGAACCATAAGATCAATACTCCGGATAAATGACAGAGACATCAGTTCTTTTAGCGTTGAAGAGTTAGTGGGGCCTTATACATACAAGAGAAAGTTTCATCAGAGAAAGCGAAAAAAGGGATTAAGCTATATGAATGTGTAATTATGTAGTAGAAAGTCTCAATACGTTTCAATAGTCTTAGATTGGTTAGTGAAATATTCCCGATGGGATTCTGCTTGCTTTCCCATCTCTACGTGACAAAAAAGTTGAGTGAATTAGCGCTTTTAATGGCACCATGAAAATATTACATAATAAATATATGGAGTGCTCAACACGTTCCTTCAAAGACAGGCATCAATTACCACGTGATGTGCACGTGCATTCTACATGGCCCAAGGCTCCCTTTCATGCACTCAGGAATCGGGTCGCCATCCAGGAGAGGGAGGCGAAAGGCAGGAGGAATGGACTGATCCGCGAGAGGGAGGCCGGGTTCCAGTGGTGCTCGTCGCAGTTGCACTTCGTCAGTCCATTATCTATTTCACATTTATCGTCGTCGTCTTTGAAGTTCTATTGGCAGTACCTTGCTGTTTAGTCA
>CAJPEV010004910.1:0-18337 GCA_905338385.1 Darwinula stevensoni
TCAAGCTGCTGTGTTCAGCGTAGCAAGCACAAGTTTCCCATCGAAAGGAAGTAAACGGATGGGTGTGCCGTGGAAAGTTCAAGTGTTCTTATGTGTGCCGCAAATAAAAAAAGATTGGGAATCACTGTCCTAGATACGGCCCTGAGTGTATGCAACTGCTTGTCATGGCTGGAATATTTTACCCTTGGCGTGGTAGACATGTGCAGTGGCACGCCGGCGTGTCGCTGGCGGTCAACGTGTTAAATAATCTCAAATGTATTGAAGTACGCGTAATACAGCCATCTTAAATACTGCCCACGTCTGCTGATAGCTGCAAAGTGGGGGAGAAATAGACATGGGCCCCTAGCAGATAGATGGTCCATTGAGCATCACTGAGATGGGTATGGTGAGGCACGTGGCTGTGGATGATTGTGGAAGGGTTTACTCGGACGTTCTTCGATGAGATGATTCGGGAATGATGAGATTGGCACACTCTAGGTCTAAATCGTCTGCAAAGATCAAGAAACACGAGATTGACTATCCCAGGCCTAAAGTTTCACGTCCGCGCCGAGACTGTCCGAGGTTCCGCCCCTGCCACGACCTAATTGGTTTATAAATCGAGGGTTGAGGCTCCTTCAGCCGAAAAAGGTAGGCCTCGACCTTGTGCGAACGCAGAGTATGAGTGGGGCTGAGGCAAAGGCCGGAAAGGTCTCGCGTAGGATATCTCATGGACAATGTCATGTCTTTTGGAATTTGAGTTAGCCAAGAATGAAAGGAAGTGGTGACTTGAAATCGCTGAAAGTGACCTGGGAATCAAACACAGACATACCAAATGTGCATTTCTCAGGTGCCAGTACAGTCAATATTCACAGCAATTGCCAGGAGCAAAACAGAGCCAATGATTATTCCCATTCATAATGAATGAGAATAATCAAAAGTAATTAATTTTAAACAAACTTAGGCATCAGGAAGTCATCAGTCACTGTCCATGCAGTTGTCATTCTATATTTAGTCAACATGACCTTGTAGAGAAATTATTTTATCCATCATTTACTGCTCTTTTTAATTTTTTCCCAATCCATTTTTATTTTGATATCAGCCAAATTTAGAAATTAACAAGCCTAAGCATTCTTACTCCAGACCACTAGTTATTGAGGTACATGTATGTTATCCACAATGTTTTCTCAGAGTCCTTTTTTTTTTTTTTACCTAAATGAGAGAACTGGGTATCTCTCCCTGGGCAAATCCCCAGTGGATTTGGGACTGAGTGGATGTCCATTTATGGAATTTGCCCTGAGAGGAAGTTTCCATTTGCTGGAATTGGAACCAGATGATTGTCCCCAGGTGGATTTGCACCTGGAAGGACATCCACATGGTTCCAATTCCATAAAAGGGGGGAAACTTTTTGTTCACCCTTGGTGAATGTTTTGTAAGGACCAGTATAATTCCAGAGTGGAGTCATAGAAAACCATGAGTTACATGAATAAGTCTTCACTCTTTCTTGCTCTTCAAAAGTACATGTTTGAAAAGGCCATCATAAGACTGGCAGGTAATATATTAAGTGGTTTGGAATACATTTAAATATTCCAGAAGTGGATCTATGAATCTGCCCAGGCTCATGGGGCTTAGCCAAAGCCTAGGTTGCCTGTACTTTGCAGATGGGAAGTGCTGTGCATTATTGCAGAGGCATTGTCATTAAATGCAGATCACCCATTTACTTTCAATATGCTCAATCAAATGTTGGTGATGGAGTCATAGGTGTGCTAACACTGTCACAGTGTGGACTGAGCATCAGCATGCCTGTTTTGGTCTTTTCCTAAATTACATATTATCTATACATCATAATGCTCTATGTATCAATATTTTCAAGTACATAGTAGCAGGAGAAATAATTCTGACCAAGACAGATTACAAGAAAAGATTCTTTATAGAAAAAAAAAATCAAGAAAATGAGACTATTACAACATGTAGCCTTTGATGCTCTCTAAGAACATTTGAAATGACTTGAAAATGTGCAACACCTCCCTGCATCAATGTCACAGTATTCATCTTAATTTTAAAATAAAAGTTTTTTTTTCACTCCAAGTAAATTGCCTACATAGCCAAGTTATTCTACATTGACATGTAGAGCATCATTACCTAAAGTCTGCATTGTTTACATCAACACTACTTTCAAACAACACCGTCACCATTCCAATAGTGTTAACTTAGAACGCCATTTGACGTTCTAAGTTAACACTACCTGACGTTCCTGACTGAATAGTCTTTATGAGCACTCATTGCATATGCTTAATACAGGTAATTACATTATTTAGATGGTTACATTTATAATAGTTAAATCTTACAGTTACGGGGTAACGTTATTGGGTTTCGCTTCTGGCAATATGCCATCCTCTGCACTAATGTTGTCACAAGTAAATAGGAAATTTTGGCACTTTTTCTCACAAGACTCCATTATTCTCCTTCATAGGTTCTCACTGAGGGGGCAAGCAGAAGAACGGTCATATGACGTGAGCATACGTGAGCTAAGCCGTGCAGACTCGTGATAAAGTTTCAGATTTTTCCGACAAGGTGCGAGGCAATGTCGTGCAGCGATTGAGCAGGGAAAATGCGGTGTAAGAAGACATGGCAAGAAATCGAATTCCTCTTCGACGAACTGAGGTTGCAGAGGACCCTGAAGCTGGGCTGTGACGTCACGGTCAAGGTGGATGGCCGGGCATTTCCATCTCACAGCTGGCTCCTGGCCGCCAGCAGCCCGTACTTCAAGGCCTTGTTCAATTCAAGTGCACGGGAACCAGAAGTGCATTTGAATGGGATGACTCCAGATGCATTCAAAATCATCTGGGATTACATCTATGGCACTGAAGTTGAAATCGCGAATGAAAAGGAGGCCATGCAGGTCGTAGATGTTGCCCAGGTCCTGGGCATGACTCTTCTCATCACGAGTGCAGTTGACGTTCTCAAATCTTCGCTGAACGCCGACAATGCCATACGTCTGCTTGGCGTCGCCGATCAATTTGACATTGCTGAATTGAAGTCAGCAGCTTTGGCGTGCATTTGTGAGAATTTCGAGGTAATAGTCCCTAAACCCGAATTTCTGCAATTGTTCCTGAAGCATTTTTTGGACGTCATCTCTCGAGACGAGTTGAAGGTGACGAAGGAGGAAGTGGTCTACGAAGCCGTGCAGAGGTGGACCGCCCATGACGACAGGCGAAAACACTTTCCTGACTTGCTGGAGAAGGTGCGGTTTCCGCTTCTTTCACTCGAGTATCTTCAAAAAGAATTGGCGACAAACGATGCTCTCTTCGTACACCCGAAATGCATCCGCCTTGTCCAATACGCCAAGGATTACCAGATACCCCAGCTTCGAAGTATGGTCCCTGCTTATCTCTATCAGCCTCGAATTTGTTTTCGAGGCACTTTTGCGCAGATTCAACCCCAGAAGAAAGGTATTGCGGAAACCCCTAAGAAGTTTGAAAAGCAAAAAGTGCAAAAATTAGCACAATTAAATACCTCCAAATCCATTCAGTATTTCACCACAAATTCCACCTGGAGCTACTGTTTCTCCACCCAGTCATCCATCAACCAACTTCGGCCAACCGTGCGACTCTTTTCAAAAGTATCTCATCTGGTCTCTGAGCAAGAAAGCAACCGAGAGACTCGTAATCGGCATCAACGTTCAGGGAAACTGTCAGGGCTGGAGCATTCCCATAATACAAGACTACCCTTTCTTGGACTTCACTGCCTCTATCCTTGCTGTTGAGGACAAGATATTCTTGATGGGACATGAGGTCCAGTTCATGGATGTGATTTCCTTGAGTTGTTGGACCAGTGTTCAAAAGCCACCTTATCCTGGAATTCGATCAGCCTGTACGGCCTTCGACCGGTCTCTTTTCATTTGCGGGGGTGGGTCTAAAAAATGACTACAAGAACCGTGTATCAAGATTTTACATCGACGAATCCAGATGGGTTGTATTGCCCGTGATGTCCGCAAAACGGGAGTCCGCTTCTGCGGCGATGCAAAACCAGATTCTGTACGTGTCAGGTGGCTCGTGCCCTACGGGGCCGCTGAGGTCTTTCGAACGCCTGGACACTCGAATGGGAAAGTGGCAGGAGCTGAGCAGATTGCCTTTCACAATGACTGAACACGCCTCGACCTTTCACAACGGGAAACTCCACGTATCGGGTGGTACTCGCAACAACTACGTGCAACGGGATGTTCTGGTCTACGAGGAGAACATGAATCAATGGGTCAAACTGCCCGACACGATCGAAGCCCGCTACGAACATGGTCTGGTATCCCTGACTGGAAAGCTCGTTGCTGTTGGGGGAAAAGAGCTGTCCACCATAGAGGCCTGGGATGGTAACTGCTGGAAGCGGGCGACCTCCTTCAAGGGGCACTTTATGCACAAAGCGTTTGGACCTGTTGTTGACATTGATTCTTGAAAGATGGGACTGCTTTTATCCTTTGGTTTTGCTTTCTTGCCGGTCCCTTTTTGTTCGTTTTGTTGCCTCTTGATTAATTTTCTCAAGTATCCTTTTTCTTCTATGAGTGATTTAAGAGAGTTTACCCCTACATTGGAAAGGGAAAAAAGTTGAATCTCTATTGTTTATTATTATTATTCAAGACTGCACGAGTGACATCATTCCAATTGCCATATACATGAATGTTTCAACTGCTTTTACAGGCAATCATGTTTTCATGATGTAATTCATTTTCTGATCTAAATTCTGAAATCGTGTTTTTAGGATTTTGTCTGAGGCCTTGAGCTATTTGAAGTTCAATTTTGTCAGAGAAAATAATTGTATTTTTACCAGATGCCTTTGTTGCCTAATTAATGAAGATTCCTTTTTTGCTTCATTGTTTTGCATGGCTTCATGGACAATAAACTAGCACAGTCGATTTGACTCTGACGCGCTTCGCTAAAAAGAATCGGTCTAGATTCGAGCCGGGAAAGGCTTGGGTAGAGCAATATGACTTTAATCGCAAATCGTCTCAAATTTTGTCTTGGTATTTGCTCACCTGATGGCACCAACCCTTTCATGAAGGCCCACTTGGCCAAAGTACTTGGAAAGCGTTTTCCCTCACATCTTTTCGTTAAACCTCTTTTGAAGTGCTGACTATACACAGTATGGGTATATGACCGCTCCCATCTCTAACCTCAATATGACCCGGCGTAATTTTTAGATTGGTGAAGCCCGATCGCTTCGAAAACAACACCGGAAATTCACATCATACCCTAAAAGACTTGCCAGAATCCAAAATTATCGCTGTTCCCGGGGATTCAAAGTTATATTCTATTTCCGTTTCGGTGAGGAAATGCCTGAAAATTTGTCTGAATTTACATTTTTTTTAAAGCAGAAAAATCAAACTTTTTCAGAAAAAGGGAAAATAAAAAATAATTTTGGCGACTGTCACCAGCCTTTCTTGGAATATTCTCTGCATATTGCTCAATCCCAGTCGTTTTCGTATATATTAATATCAGTTCGAGTCGACAAGACACGAACCTGTACGAGCGAGATCTCCTTTCCACACTCTGAGTATGTATGCTCCTTTGATCAGTGTTTACGTGTTTCCCATATTGGTTTTTAAGAAAGCGGAATTTCATATCTGAATGGCAGAATATCAGGATCCCGACAGTGAAAATGAGGGATACAAGAATGGAGGAGGCGTGTCCTTCGAACATTCCTAATCTCACCTTAACTTCGACTCCATGAAGCTCAGGAACATCATGAGAGAAGGAAAAGGTTCCCATCACACAGTTGGATGCTGATTTAACGATTATGCCCAACGGACGTCAAGCACCCGTGATTGAAATGCAAAATGATGAAGCCACGCATTCCGCCTTCGCTCAGCTTTTGAGGCATTAGCAGGGCTTAGTTTTCGTCGTACGCGATGTTATCCCTTCGGTAGACTTTTCCATTGAAAACCAATTTTTTGGGTCGCGGTGATGAGAAGTGATATATGATTCCAAATAGCTCGTAGGTGGTGGATCATCAGCTAGGGGAAATGCTGGTGCTCCTCTGCATTATACAGGGTGTTAAGAAAGTTGTGTCCCATCACAATATGCCTATAACCTCAGCAGAAATGTGAAATTCAGGAAATTTTTTTATACACAACAAAAAGGACAGTTAAATGATTTAGAATCACTTAATAGTTTTCAATATAGCCACCCTTGGTGCAAATGACAAGGTTCAGATGACCCATGAAAGCATCGACTGATTTTCGCAAGTCTTCCTGTGGAATTCTCTCCACATTCTCTGTTCAGGGATAGCTTGAGAGAATCCAAAGAATGGCGTTTTGTAGCTTATTTTTTGCTCTCCAAGATGGACCATATTGAAAAATCTAAATCTGATTTTTTTCAAGCCACTCAGCATCAAAGGGCAGCTTCTGTAATGGTCTGGGCCAGGATTACCGCACTCCGCTCGTTTTCGAGCCCGAGAAGATGAAGGTCAACGCTGATGTTTACCGGAAAAGCATCCTGGAAGACTGCCTGGTTCCGTGAGCCACAAAATATTTCGATGGAGGACTCCAGCAGGACTCAGGGCCAGCTCACAAGGCACGGATGACCCAGGAGTGACTGTGGACGAATGTCCTCGACTTCATTTCGATTTCACAATGGCCCCCTTACTACCCCAATGTGAACACCCTAAATTTTCCGATTTGGTCCATCTTGGAGAGCAAAGTGTGTGCTACAAAGCACTGTTCTTTGGATTCTCTCAAGCTATCCCTGAACCAAGAATCGGAGCGAATTCCACAGGAAGTCTGGCGAAAATCAGTCAATGCTTTCATGGGTGGTCTGAACCTTGTCATCCGTGCCAAGGGCGGCTATATTTAAAACTATTAAGTGATTCTAAATCAGTTAACTGTCCTTGTTATTGTGTATTTTAAAAATTTCCTGATTTTTAAATTTTTGCTGAGGTTATTGGCATATTGCAGTGGGACACAACTTTCTTAACACCCTGTAGATTCGACTCTAATTCATTGAGCTTTAATGTATTGAGAGGTCTCGTGTCCTATACGCTTCTGCATTCCCATACTGAACCTCAATTTTAAAATATTTTCCTGAATTCATTCCGATCAGAACATCATAATTCCACGTTTATCTGTTCGCAACATGTCCAGTAAAAAGAGGAAAGGGGGAATGAAGCAATTTCGATAAAGCAGGAAGTGAGGTCCTTAGAGATACTCCAATCCTTGCAGTAAGAGGAGAGGGCGTCCAGGGCTAATTGGGTGTCCTCTTCGAGTCTTACTTCGCACCGTCGTGTGATCCAGATGGCTGTGTCGGCTGCATATTGGCTGACGTATGAAGGCGCGGGGATGTGGTTGGGAAGGTCGTCCACGAACGGGATGAATAGAAGCAGTGCGAGAACGGAGACTTGAGGAACGCCGGCTGTGGCGGAGTATTTGCTGGACAGCCGATCGTGGAGCCAGACCTGGAAGGTGAGATCGAACAAGTATGACCGTATCCATCTGGGGGCGGGCGAAGGGAGATGGAGCCGATGGTGTAATTTGTATAGGAGGCCTTGATGCCTATGTTGCCTATCGAACGCCTTAGTGACGTCGGAGAGAAGGGCCAGGAAGTGCATGTATGTATAGACGTTGCTAGAGCGGCATTAGTCAGGCGTGTGAACTGTTCGATCGTGGAATGGCCGCGGCGAAAGGGCCTAGTTGAGGAGATGGTTGTCCTCGAGGTGTGACGTGATCCTAGTGGTGCCGATCCTCTCAAGAAGCTTACCTATACAGCTCAGGAGACAGGTCGGTCTGAAGAATGAGGAGTCGGGGGCATCCCTGCCTGGTTTCGTGATCATTGTAACGCTCGCCGACTTCCAGGAAGGTGGGACGTGCGCGCGGGTTAAGCTAGCGTTGGTATGTTGCACAGCCGGTCGATTAGCTTCGCCGAGACGTGCTTCAGGGGCGAGAAGAATACTTTGTCGATCCCTGGGGCCTTGTTGGCCACGAATCGTAGTGTCGACGATCTCGTCATGTTCGATGGAACGCCAGATGTTGACGGTGTCGGGGTGTGAAGTGACGTCAGGTGTAAAGGTGACGATCTCATCCTGCGAGGACGGAGAGATCAGCCTGTGAGGAGCGAGGTCCGTGGAGGGAGGGGGCTCGCCGAAGACATCGGCCTTGCCCTCGTCTGCGGTGACGGTGCGGAGTCCGTGCCTCAGGGGTTTGGGGGTGGAGAGCGGTGGTTTGGCGAGACAGTGGAGCAACCAGCCCTAAAGTTGGGGGGGGGGGGGGGGGGGGAAGATCTCATGACCNGGCGGGGGGGGGGGGGGGGGGGGGGGGGGGGGGGGGTCGAAGATCTCATGACCTGTCTTTCAAATGTCCGAATGCAAGAAGGCGTTATCAAATCATCAGGAGAGATATATACTCAACAAAAACGCGAACAAAGAAAAGAAAATGAAGAATGTTATGAAATGGTGGAAACGAAATTTGAACTCTAAATGATGAAAGCACATTCGATATCTGAAAAAAAATCTTAATATGAACTAATTTAATTTCAGGATTCAGCCCAAATATCACTGCCCAGATGTGCAACTAATTGCCGCCCTTGCATCATCACAGTCGACTTATTTTACAGCATGTCTAAGGCATAAAGTGAAACGAACCTCGAGTGTTCGTTCATAGGCAAACAGGCTAAAGGAGAAGAAGGGCCGATCACGAGGTACAAGGTAGAGGTGCTGGCGGGTATCAACAGGGCATGCTTCCGTATTCAGAAGGGCTGCTCCAATGTTCCCGCGGTAATGCTCCATTACTCCGCCAATGCGCACGACAGACCCGCTTTAACCTCTATGAATCGACGCACGTGAATCGCCCGGGACAATCGCATCGAAGTCCCAATAAATATGGCTTCCAATTGGCGTACGCTTGCCTACACCGTTCCTTTGGGTGCGCCATCTCCAGTTCTTTTTCTTAGCTCAGTGGTCTTGCCATAACTCTGGAATGTGACTTTATCTATGCCTGGCCAGTTGGACGTGTGTGGTGCCATACCACTGTATTATTTCGATATTACTGTCTTCCTCTGGCTGTCGTTTGTGTGCTGCTGCTGCTGCTCCTGTCTGCGAGTTCCCTGCTTTCTTCCCTGCCGGCTATATTTCTGCGTAAAATTCTATTGTGGTAATGTGAAACATCCCAGGCTTTAGAGAACTCCTTGCAATGGATCATCTTGTGATGAAGTACCTGCAGACACCTTTCAGCTTTACAGTAGCATTAGCCTAACTCAATTGTGTCTAATGCCTCTGAGCCATCCATGTTCCGACGCAGTTTTTGATACAGTGCCTATTTATGGCCAACCCCCTGGGGCATGTCTTTTTTGCTAGCGGCTTTGCTAGCTCTGCTGAGGCCCCCAGCATCGGACGACGTCATTTTAAGGCTTAGCTGCTCGGCGTTCTCGAAGCCAGTTTCCGCTGGCAGCTGTTTGCCCAATAGTGACGTCATTCAATGGCGTGGTCGTGCCTGACCAGCGCGTCTTTTTCGCCATCAGCTGCTAGCGGCTGGAGAAAGAGTCCCTGTTCACGGCCTAGCACATGTTTATGGGAGAATCCTGATTCATAGCCAAGCGCCTGTTTAAGGCCTAAAGCTTGTAGTCGGACCATAGACGCCGACCCCGAGGGGGGGGGCAAAGGGGGCTGTTGCCTCGGGCCCCACTCTTCCAGGGGGCCCCCGAAGGAACTTAAAAGCGTTAAGTATTAGTGCAAAGTGGGGGCTGAGACCCCAAGAATCCACTTGCCCCGGACCTCGCAACTTCTTAATCCGGCCCTGCATGTATGAGTTGGTAACGAACTAAAAAATAAATAAATGAGACGGGATCATAATATGGTAACGTTGCAATTCTAATTTTCAAAATTCAATGATCTACGTGAACGATTCAAATACGTGCAAAGATAGGGACAGCCCCGGGAGGCCATTTGACACATCCATGGTGTGGAACACATGCCGCATATACGTCTGCCTATGTCGAACCCTTCGTACTCTCCAACACGAAGGATGGCGCTTGCACGCTCATGCGCGCCTGTATCCATTCCCAGGTAATGGTGAGAGGTAATATTATAACTTGAACTGGGTTCAGTCCAATTCCGAACGCTATCACGAATTCTCTTTTTCTTTAGACATAACGTTCCCTTGCTGACACGTCATCTTCACGTGCAAGCAAGCTCGTACCCATATAAAGGTTAAGTACAAAATTAGTCAAGTGCTGATAGCTCATCAGGCAATCAGCATAGTGTTAATCCGTCAGGCAATTAACACTGTTAATTGCCTGAAGGTACAACGTTGTTGTGAAATCGACATTGTCACCTAAAGTGACAACATTCACACCTCTCGATTAGTTTCCAGTTTCAATGTTGCAAAGATAATTCAACAGTACAAGTATATTTTTTAATATCGCTGTACATTGCTGACGTTTCTATTTAGAGAATGTCCTTCATATTCCCTACATGTATCCTAGAAAGTAATTTTACATCCCTAAACTTTTCCTGTCTTGGTTGGGTACCACATGAAATAAACGTTTTTACGTTTTCTTTCTTTGCAGGTAAACATAACATAATATCTTGAGGAAAAAAAGACAGGAGGGACATAATTGATGAAAGAGATGAGCAGAACTTAAAGCTCACCTCTCTTAGCTACCCTCTCAATTTCTACGTGCTTGGCAGTGGAACGACTAAGCGGGAAGAATGTGGTGTCGGAAGACATGGCGGGAGGTGCAGTGCCTCTTCAGTGAGCTGAAGGAACAGAGAAATCAGGAACAGGGTTGTGATGTTACGGTCAGGGTGGATGACCAAGCGTTTCCGTCTCACAGCTGGCTCTTGGCCGCCAGCTGCCCGTATTTCAAGGCCATGTTCACTTCGAGTGAACGGGAGACAGAGGTGCATTTGAATGGGATGACTCCAGATACATTCAAAATCATATGGGATTACATCTATGGCACTGAAGTGGAAATCAAGGACGAGAACGAAGCCATACCCATCGTCGAAGGAGCGCAGATCCTGGGTATGGATATTCTTCACGCGAGTGCAATCGAAGTCCTCAAGTCTTTGCTGAACACCAACAATGTTATCAACTTGCTTGGCGTCGCGGATCAGCTCGGAATTGCTGAATTGAAGACAGCAACTTTGAACCATATCTGTGCGAATTTCGATGCAGTCGCCCAGGGACCCGAATTTCTGCAATTGTCCCTGGCGCATTTTTCAGACATCATCTCTCGAGACGAGTTGAAGGTGACGAAAGAGGAAGTGGTCTACAAAGCCGTGCGGAGGTGGACTGCCCATGGCGACCGGCAGGAACACCTTCCTGACCTGTTGGAGAAGGTGCGTCTCGCGCTCCTTTCTCTCGAATATCTTCAGAAGGAACTGGCGACTGATGATTCTCTCTATGCGAACCCGAAATGCTTCCGCCTATTCCAATACGCCAAGGATTACCAGACACCCCTGCTTCGGAATATGGTCCCTGCTCATCTCTATCAGCCTCGAATTTGTTTTCCGATTACTTCTCAGCAGATTCAATACCAGGATAAAGATATTGGGGAAATCCCAGAGAATTTTGAAAACCATGAAGTACAGCAATCAGCCCAATTAAATACATCTCTTAATCCATTCAGTATTTCACCACAAATTCCACCTGGAGCTACTGCTTATCCTCTCAATTATCCATCAACCTACTTGAGCCAACGTTGTGACCCGTTTCGAAATTATCTCATTTGGTCTCTGAGCAAGAAAGGAACGGAGAGACTTGTAATCAGCATCAACGTACAAGGTCGCGGACAGGGCTGGAGCATTCCCGTCCAAGAGGACTACCCTTTCCAGGACTTCACTGCTTCTGTCCTTGCTGTTGAGGACAAGGTCTTTTTGATGGGACATGAGGTCCAGTTCATGGATGTGATTTCCTTAAGGAATTGGATCAGTGTTCGAAAGCCACCCAATCCTGGAATTCGATCAGCCTGTACGGCCTTCGACCGGTCTCTTTTCATCTGCGGGGGTGGGTCTACAAATGACTACAAGAACCGTGTATCACGTTTTGACTTGGACCAATCCAGATGGGTAGAATTGCCTGTGATGTTCATTGAGCGAGAGTCCGCTTCTGCAGCGGTACAAAACCAGATTCTGTACGTGTCAGGTGGCTCGTGCCCTACAGGGCCGCTGAGGTCTTTCGAACGTCTGGACACTCGAATGGGGAAGTGGCAGGAGCTGAGCAGATTGCCTTTCACAATGACTGAACACGCCTCAACCTTTCACAACGGGAAACTCTACGTATCGGGTGGCATTCGCGACAATTACGTGCAACGGGACTTCTTATTCTACGAGGAGAGTATGGATCAATGGCTCGAACTACCCAACACGATTGAAGCCCGCAACCAACATGGTCTCGTATCCCTGACAGGAAAGCTTCTTGCTGTTGGGGGAAATGAAGTGTCTACCATAGAAGTCTGGGATGGTGACTGCTGGAAGCGAGCGGCCTCGTTCACGGGGCACTTTATGCATAAAGCGTTTGGACCTGTTCTCAACATAGATGACCCAGAGGTTCACTATTTCGGGTCCTGTTGTAACCTGAGAATAGAAGTAATGTAACTCGAAGCTCTCATGGGCAAGTAATAAGGGGGGGGCAGGGGACATACAACGTGGGAAGATGGATCGGTTGAAAGGGGGTGGAGGCGCGGGATTCCAGGCGTGTTTGACGGATATTTATTGCCCTGAGACAATTGCCCTGCGAGGACCACCACGGCCCTCGAAACAAAAACTGTCTCGTCTCCTCTTTAACACGTGTTTTCTCGAAGAAAGGAAAAAAGAAAAAAAAAGAGAATGGGCAGGCTGCTTAACTTGCCCTCGCATTCCTCCATTTTATTTAAGGGACTGGGAAACCCTCTGCAGGGACTGTGAAACTCTGGTATGCGCGCGGGGTGAGGACTTTTTTTTTTCTCTCAGGGCATTTGTTTCTGTCTCGAGTTGGATTGGTATTAATTTTCCTTTTACCATTTCATTCTGCCTGGGGTCTTTCCGTTTGGTATTTATATATAAAAAGTTTTCATTATTTATATTGATGTTATTTTTATACCATCATCGAGAAGCAGTTGGCAATTTGCGCTTTTGCGACCGTTGTTTCAAGGTCGATCGGCGACGACCAGAATGGAAGTTAGGACGCAGAGCGTGGAAGTTAGGACGCAAGCCCCATGAATAATGCATAAGGAATAATATATATAGGGAAAATTTCATCGAGAGGGAACGGAGGAGGGAGGAGGGAGGGAAGAGTGTTTGACCCCGTTAGGGATTTCCATAGAGAAGCCATCGATAATGAATCTTTCCGATCAATGTGGCCGACCGATGATGCGGCAAATGTCGCGCGCTCCCATCTGCTCCGCGCGGTGGATGCGCTCCGCTCATACACATTTTTTTCTGCCTTCATCCACCACAGAATTTCACGGTGAGGTCTCGTTTCCTTTCGTTTCATTAGAGCGGGACAAAGGCCTGTTTTTGCGCCTTATAGACCTGACCTATTAATAGAGGCCCTCGAACCCCCGGCCATTGAGCACGCTTTCCCTGCGCTCCCACACTCCGCCGGACAAAATATTTATGTGTAATGGTTGTATATATTTTCTATAGACTTCCAGTCCCAATGTTATTTAAAATGCCGTACCTAATTAACATTTGTATGTCCCTAAAATAATGGAATTGTGAATAAATAAATTATATATATTTGTTGGCCCCTAAAATAAGGAAATTATGAACAAATAAATTACATTCATATTTTACACTACCACTTTCAGAGCTAGAATTATTTATAATATATTTCATGCATTTATATATTACGCTTCCGGTCCCACGTAATTAAAAACATTTTTATAAATGCACTCGAGCAACGCAGAAATCGCATTATTCATCACTCAGTCCATTAAAAACCAAAAACGTGCAATATCACGACCACGTGTCACGTTTTTGCATGCAAATATTCACGGACCATATTGCATCCCCTCCAGGTAAAAAAAAAAAAAAAAGAGGGAGGGAGGGAGAAAAGAGAGATGTCTAATGGGGCTGGCCCTGATGGGGAGGAATGAGCAGAGAATTAAAAACGGAAAGGGGTTTGGGAAGTGGTGAAAAATGCCTCTCCCAAATCCTGATAGAACGCATTCATTACGGCCGCGATAGAACGCATCCGTCATGACCGCGTTCATGGACGCGCAGGGTTGCCGGATCCGGGGTTTCCGTCCCGTTTTGCCGTATTTGGGCGCTTCGCGAGCTGCGACTACAAGGCGGTGAGAAAATTTTTTGCCCGAAGTAATTTATTTGTCTGCGTGATTTGTTTCCTGGACCCGCGTCTGTTTCACGCGAGGCTGACTCCGTCCTCGGCGACCGGGATCCGGCATCCGTGGTGTGACGAAGAGGGCCATTGTGTCCCGGGGCTCATCATCTCGTGATTAGATCATTGTATCGAGGGAGCGAGAGTGAGAGAAAATATTCTTTCCCCCTCACACAAAGGCGTTGGAATGCAAACCGATCTTGAATCAACAGTTGGCGACTTTTTATTATTATATATATATACGTTATTCGGTGCGTACCGCGATCGCAGTTTCACCTCCTCTTTCATTTAAAACGGTTACTACATAATATCATTCAAGTTCAGAGAGAACGCAAGTTTGAAGAACGTCGCAAGAAAAAAAATTCACAAAGCAGGGAAGGGAAGGGAGGTCATGTCGGCCGTCTGGATGTTCCAGCCGGTGGATGCTACATGTGGAAGCGATTCCAGAAGGTCACCCGATCCTCCGGCCCAGTGGCCTTCCTGTCCTCACTCAATTTGTCCGTCATTAGAGCCCCCCGTGCATCCTTTTCACGGCCCTGTCACCCGCACTCCCTTCACATGGATTCCTTCCGGATTCCCCCCACCCTCCCCCCCGCCTTCCCCCCCTCCCCTCCACCTTCCCCCTCCACATGGATTGTGAAAGGGAATCCCCATCCAAACCGTACAGGGATGCCCTCGACACCGTCGAAGTTCCTAGGTTGTTATTGTACGATGGGCATTCAGGCAACACTAATACTTTAATATTCTTCGCTTTGTTATGTTACGTTATGCAACATTATTAATATTATTATTCATATGGATGGCTTAAATAACCTAACTCCACACGCCACTCAGTGACGATTTAAGCTACTTTCTCTAAAGAACTAATATTGGCTCTGCAAATATATTCATGACTTCATCTCCGAAGCATTGCTTAATCTCGGATTTGTCTAATGCCAACTTTATAATGAGAATTATTTTATTATAAGAATTGCTTACAGCTTCCTGCTTCTCACTGGTATTAATCCCCTTAACTAATCTTAATCCTGTCTCGAGCCCTGGCCCAAGCAAATGGATCGCTCAATTCCGGCAATTCCTTCCTCATTCCCACAAATCGAGCGAATAACTGAATCGCCGCTCATCCCAGCAATTGCTGCGACAATCTTATTATATATTTACTTCTTACCTCAGTTATTTATGGACCGATTCGTATCTCGCCTCGCCAACACAGGAAGGCTTCACGAATTGAGCGATCATTTGTTCGCGAGCGTCATTCCTCATAAGCGTAATTCCTCGCGGGCGTCATTCCTCACGGGCGTCATTCCTCATGAGCGTCATTCCTCATGAGCGTCATTCCTCATGAGCCTCGTTCACTCGATTTCTCTCGTCCAAAGCCAAGACAAGCGTGGAACGTCTTTGTTCGCGCGAGAAATTTTTTTTTTTCTTCCCGGTAAAAAAGAGACTTGTCATCCGCGTCGGTCATAAATCCGATTCCTTCGTGACCATTCCCATCACGAGGGAAGAGAACAATTCCCGGTGAGCGAATGCGTTAATGATATGCGTGAATCGGGGCGCCGCGATTGGTCGACGCCCGCGAGGCCCCGCCCCCCCGCCTCGCGTGACGGGACCGTGTTTATCTCCCACCTGAGCCCTGTTGCGTGCATGTACCTGGCCTGTTATTCCTGCCTGTTCTTCCTGCCTGATATTCGCCAGCTGTTTTTCCCTTCCCCGCGCGCCGCGGGAAGACAAGGGAAATCTTGGCAGGCGCTCCCCTTTTTTTTTTCCCGCGATATATTCTGGGCATATCGATGGTATTTATTTAAGTAAGTATTGTACCACGTGAATAGACAGGAAGTCTGGCAGGTCTCGGCTTTTTCGCGAGAGGCGTCCTGCTGAGTTTCAATGGCGTTTAAGATGAGTAACGTACCATCGTCGCAAGTATTTGTAACGAGTACTTTTGTGTACCAGTACTACAAAACTAAATATCGTACCATAAATTTTGCTAATCTTTTCTTAAATCGTCGTTCCATGCGACAAATTATTTGCATCATTGGCATTTCGTTGTCTTTAATTAAATAAGTTTCATGCCATTCCCACATTGTACCAAGTTGGTAAGCGGTATGAGAATAAAGGGCCATACCATCATATGGCATTAAATAATGGCTGCCCTGGCTCGAACAACTATTCCTAAACAGCTGTTGAAATTTTATGCCAGAGGAGCGAATCTTCCGAGGGTCATATTTTACCGAGGTAATCTCGAATCGAGTCAGTATTAACCGCGGTTATTTAACATCGGTTGGTTGTGAGATCCGTCACCAGCGGACGGGAAACAAAGCGGTGGTAAAAAAAAAAATAAATGCAAAAGTGTGTCGTCATTCCCACATCTGCAAGGCACATCATCAGTCACATGCTGGTGTGGAAAATTGGGTCTCCATCGATCCGTGCCAATTGGCGCTGGACCGGGTCCTCCCTCCCTTTGTGTCTGGTCCGGTCCGGTCCGGATTTTTTTTTCTTCGGTTACACCTTAAGGAGGGCATGGTACCTTGAATTAATTATTTATATCACTTTTTGTGATAATGGTACTTTGTTGAGGTTCGGAGAGTTCAGCATTGTCATCCCAGGAATTACAATTGTAAATTATTGCTAACAATATAATAACAATAATATTAAAATATGAAATTTTTCTGTGGATTCCTGGCAGCTATTCATTAATTTAACATGATAAATATATAAATATATATATATATATATAGATCTAAGGCATTTATATTTGAGTTCCCGGTTACGGCGACTGAATATTCGGGTCTGATGTCGTCGAACTCCATTCGCAAAAGGACGAGTGATTGATTATGAAGGGAGAACTCAATTTACCACAGCTGGTGCAGAAAATCGCTCAAGCATGCATACATTAATTAGCGGATCGCCTGGGTGTAATGGGCGAGGACTCTCGACACTTCATAACGCTTCATAACACTTCATGACACTTCGTGCCCCAGAGGCATTTTTTTCGGAGGAAATGGCGGCTCGCGGAAAAAAAAAAATGCCGGTTGGCCGAAGAAAAAATGTCGGTTCAGTGTTGCCCGATTTCCTCAGTCAAGGTTGATTTGCTCGCGTTGTTGAATCGATAGACAAAGGCCTCGGTGCGAAATCATTTTTTAGCGTGGAGGAGGGGGGGTTTAATAAGTTTGAGGGAGGCCAGGGAGGGATGTCATGGAGGGATGTCATGGAGGGATGTCAAAGGCAGGCCGGGTGATAATAATGCCGGACAGTGTTGTTGTATGCGGGGGGATAACAAGCGGACTCCCTTTTGTTCCGCCCCTCCAGCCGGATTTTCTATTTTTCCTCCTCCCCCCTTCTCCCCGTATATATTCCGCCGCGTGGATTCGGGGACGAATCTGGTAGAATCCAGCGGGGGTTCGGGGTCGAATCCGGCATTCGGCATATGGGGAACAAATTTGAAATTAGTGTTTAAAAAATTTCAAGCTGGCCGTATTTGCTTTTAAAATATTATGTATATGGTGGGTTGTATTTAATTTTATGATCTACCATTGAATACCGAGGACCATGTGAATGTATAAGATCTGTACCACATTGAAATATATATATATTCTCGATTAAATATAGAGTTCATATATGGTACATGAATAAATAAATTACATCCTGAAACAATCAGTGCGGATCGCTCAGGTTAAGCAGGTTAAGCAAAACCAAGCTCATCTTCAGCCCGCACTCCTACATCGTCGACGGTGAAAGTCCCGCGGATTGCGCAATCCCAACCCATCCGAAAACAATCTTGTATTAATAGAGAGGACGCGGGGTGAGGGGGGGCGAGTGATTTAAAAAATCCTCTCATCGGGGATGAGAGGGCAAAAGTCATTAGCATAGGGAATACGAGGAAAAGGGAGGCATGGGAAGAACGAAGAATCTCTGGTATTCCGCCGATATATGGAGGTCATCGAGGTCTTCACGGACCTTCCTCCTTCCCCCCCCCCCCCCCCCCCCCTCCTTCCCCCCCTCCCCCCCCCCCTCTCTTGGAATACGTGAGTCATGCGTGCGTGGGTATTTGGGTCTGCATCTGAATTG
>CAJPEV010004911.1:0-18334 GCA_905338385.1 Darwinula stevensoni
TTTTTTGGCCCCCCCCCCCCCCCCGGAATTAGCTTGATTTCCTACTTTGTACTACCTTGCAGGAAGGTATTTTTGATGAATCAATGCTTGTCTGTACGCTGAAATTCTGAGGTGACTTTATATCACTTAACCAGAAGTATTTCCCATAAATCTCGAGCTTTCCATGATTTTTCTTCTGTACACTGAAGTTAGATTCTCTCCAGATTTACCCTCGTATCTTCCTTTGACAATTAGTCCGAACAAATCCAGACCGTTCGGAATATGTGAAGCGAAGATCCACTACAGGATGGAGAGCCTGGAAGACTCAGTAGCATAAATAATAAATCTTTCCCCGACGGAGTGCTTGCGATTGAAAGCGAGACCTTGCATGGATTCCTTTCTACTTACGCGTGGAATGGTTCCATAGGTTTACCTCCACTCCTTCCTTCTCTCATGCATGTAGAATCTCAGTGCATCAAATCCTGAATTCAGTCTGAGATCAGGTATCATTGATGGAGCCGTGAGCTACACATTCCAACTCCTTTTACTGGCAAGGGCGGAGGCTGGGTGGCAGGGAGGGGTGACAAACCCCCTTTCTACTTTTCTGGGTGTGGCGACAGAGGGTATCTTTTACATTTCTACTCTCACCCCCCTTCGCTTTTTCCAGTTGGATGTGTACCTCTGAATGGCGGATCTAATTCTGCGTAACCTTCTTCTCTCTGCAGGACGTGTGGAGTCAATTACCACTTTTGTCACTTTCGAGAATTTTAATGCGTCAAAAATGAGGACGTAGAGGACATTTTGATGGAGTGGCAGACTTTTTCTCATAAAGTACTATTCGAACAACCATTTTCCTGAAGTACCTCTTCACCGAATGAAATTTCGTCGAATACGTTTAATCGAACATACGAGGTGTGATCCAAAAGTTCTCAGACTGTGGCGATAAAACGGAACAGGGTGAACCTACCTCTTAATGTTTATGTATACACTGGTTCCAGCGACCTTTCCACCTCCTGAAGCAAGCCGCGAAGTCTTCCTTTGTGATGGCGTTCAGCTCTCGAGTCGCATTTTCTTTAATTGAATCGAAGGCTTCAAATCTCGTTATTTTTAGAGGACTTTTCAAGTCACAGGGAACCATATCTGGAAACTCATATTCTCCCTGAAACTTCTTCCTGTTCCCAAAGTTGAAGATTCCTCTGAAAGGAACGAGACTTGCCGCCATCGATTCAATTAAAGAAAATGCTACGCGAGAACTGAATGCCATCCCAAAAGAAGACTTCGCGGCTTGCTTCAGGAGGTGGAAAGGTCGCTGGAACCAGTGTATACATAAACATTAAGAGGTGGGTTCACCCTGTTCCGTTTTATCGCCACAGTCTGAGAACTTTTGGATCACACCTCGTATATTCACTGAACGTATCATCAAAAAGTTCGACTTTATTTTACATTTTACCATTCAAAATTCGAAGTCCAAGAACTTCTATGCCTGGCAGAGGAGTGTCAAAAGTGAATATAGTGGGCGACTTGACGCTAAGAAGCTTCGACAGAATCGGTCGTCCGAGCTTCGTTTGCCAAGACGCGATCACGAACATTCCATACAGTTGAAAGAAATAAGGCAAGGGGGGGTCGGAGAGGGTGGGGGGGGGGGGGGGAAAATCTTGGGCATGTGATGACGTCAGNGGGGGGGGGGGAGGGGGTGGGGGGGGGTAAAATCTTGCGCATGTGATGACGTCAGCGAAATGTTCCACTATAAAAGCGAGCGCTTTTTGTCTTGACAAGCTGGCCTGACAACACCACCTGGTGGCTGGCCGCGGACCCACCCAACCCCAAGACCTCCACTCCATCGCAACCCCAAGGCATCACTTCAACTCCAACCGAAGATGAACCATCTTTCTATATCCCCAATTGTATATTCCATTCCTCCCCACCTTGTATCCTCTTTCTGTAAAGGGCATGCTGTACAAATAAATGGTCATTGAACAAAAAAAGTCTTGACGATCTCACTACCTCGCTGCTTAAGGCCAAGACAGGTGGCACACACTCTCTGATGTCTCCAACAGGCTTAATACATCTACTCTCGTTTGTCAGAGCCACCTGGGGAGCATCGTGCATGCATTGCCGATCTGTTCGTTGATTTCGATGGTATTCCTAGGTTCCTTTATTTCATTCACTCTTAGCAGTGGTTGATATAAAGGACAGAGGCAAGGGGTTGCATTTTCGCATTTTCAAAGAATATTTATAGGACTTGGCAGGCATGAAATATTTCAAAAATGTCTAGACAGAGAAAATGAATGGCTTCAATCGCTTAGAAGAAAATCTATCCCCAGATATGCTTTAGCGTGTTCGCGTCCTTTCTCCTTAGATTCCTATCATGATCGAAACGCTATTAAACGCTTTAAAAAAGATGCCGTTCCAACAGAGAATCTGACCGAAAATCCAACGCAACCACCCACGTTCACTTTCGGCGTCTAACGGTAATTTTTGACCATTTGACGGTCTGACGATTCATTTCAACCAATGGAGGACCAGCAGGTCTCCTCTTGAGAATGAAAATCTAAAATACTAAATACATAAGTACATAAAATACATACTAAATACATAAAATCATCGTACCGGCTGACCACGAATGGTCATTGCTTAGATGTAGAAATCCTTCGTCAGAAGCTGAAGAGAGCACAGGAGACAATGAAGCTGAAATAAATTCTTTTCTCTCAGGTGATGCAAAAAAAGGAACGGTCGTCGAAGATCTTCAAGGAAATGTGTCTATGATTCAAAAACTCGTTCACAAAGGAGTATTCACAAATACTCATTGTGAAATAAGTTATCAACTATAAGTACCCGCATATCCATCCATTGACTATTGGGATCTTTGTACCTACCATAACTCTTCCAGACTGAGATACCTGAACAGGGAAAATGCGCTGAAGATGAACCGGGATCATTAGGAATTGAAATGAAAAAAATTGGGAATAATGGTGACGGAAAAAAGGATTTTCGTGACAGCTCCGATCTGATGTGAGATGGCCGGACATCGAATTCACAAAACCCATCACAAAAAGAGAGAGCTTTTCGGTGTGGAGGACATTTTCACAAGTTTCGGATTTCGCGATGTCATGGTCTTGCCCGGGTTCCCATGCCAAAGGCGCCCTTCGCTACCCTGTCTACTTACATAGCATACCCAAAAGTGCGAGGCGTTCCACCCCCAAAAACACGTTTCTGCGCACAGATAAGAGGGGTCTCTCCGACCCCCCTTGAAATAAGGCTTGTCCTCAAGGTCTCCCACTTGAGCGCCTCCCGTCTTCCTTGATGCCTAGCTGATGTTTCCCTGACTGATGGAGAAAGCGATATTCTCGCCATTTTTCTCTGTTCCTCTAAGGCCAAACTACTCTGCATTTCGGTGAATTCGGAGAGTACTCGGCGATCCGTCCATTCGGTGAATTGATGTCATCGAGTAATGGACGTTCGAAGAATCAATCATTCGGAAAATCAGTCATTAGGACAATCGACGCTCTGGCCAGAACTACAATTCGAATAAATAGATTTCGGTGAATAATTATACTGTATTTGGATGCTCTGTAAATTCTGTGAGCACCAATTTTCAAGAGAGGCAGGCTTCCTTCTAAGCAGACATAATCTCTTCCAAGGTCAATTGGTCTCACATTCGTTGTGGATGTCGACAAGAAGAACCTGCTCATTTTGGGGCATGATAAAGGAACTCCTCCTTTGCGATTCGTACACGTGATCTCTCTCATCCTAAACTCTTCGAGTCTAGATAACCAGGAGCATTGGTCATTGTTCGATCAAGTTCTAAATTTATTGCGCATCCTCCTCTCTGAAAAATGGAAACCGAAGCAGTCAGTCAGAGAGTGAAAGGAGATCTTCCAGCGCTTAATCCTCTGGGGAAGGGTTAAGAGACGAAAGGAGACAAGGAGCCTCTCGTAAACGGGAGGCGGATATCCAATCAGCTCTAATACCATTCGACCATCGAGCTCAAACTAAAAAAAAAAAGTGAGCGATTGAGAAGCCGTCGGAAGGACAGACTCATCCATCTTTCTTTCATCGCCCTGTCAAGACTCCTACAAGAGTCCTCAGACTGTATACTGAATTGCAGAGGACGACAAAAGCTTTTCAAATATATTAATTTCGACTGGTCACCGTGAGGAATTCCTAGCAAAGCAAAATATATCCACTCTGGAAGCAGGGGGAAGAGGAGAATTCAACTATTTTTTGGATTTAAATATTTAAATAGAATTTTTGTCAATATTATCTACCACTATGTCCTAGAACTGCGTTGATTTCAAATTTTGTCGCTGAACTCTGTCCATATACTGAGATTCTTTGGAACAACCATCCACATACCCAAAAGTGTAACCAATCTTCCCATTTTTCGTACCTTAACCAGGGTGCAGGAAGAAAAGCAATGCTGGAAATTAAGTTCACACCGAATCTAATTGTTATATTGTGGAACGGAACGGAATAAAATGAAACGGAATTTCTTAGAGAACGAAGCAGAAATCAGAACTCACGGCGACCAGAAGGAACGGAACGGACCATGGGATTAAACATATTTTGTAGAGAAGTCCTTATCTATCGCGTCGCATTTTGCAGTGTCCTGTCTTGGTCCTGGACCATATTTAAGTCACGCAGTTACGTGATCTGGTCACAATAAAGTCTAGTCGAGGCAGGTCGAATCAAGTCTTATAACAAGACTTCTATCCGTGGCTGGGAGACGGTATGAATTCTGACAGCGTTGACTTATAACAACCCACACGCAAACCCAGGCTGGAGCAGGATACCTAATTATTAGATTTTTCTTCTTTGGATATTGGACAATAGCAGTGGACTCGCTCTGAGACCATCGTGCTGGCTTCTGTTCGTGCTATGCAATAGACTCCAATGTCAGATTTTTTACGTATAACATTTGAATGCAGAAAAATCCTGAAGATATGATGAAAATGAAAATCTAAGATACAAAAATACAGCGAGTCTGATTTAAAATTTGCTAACGAATAAAGGAATGAAGAAATATGCAATGAAAGTGCATTGAAATTCAATGAAAGTGGAGATAGAAACAGAGGGAAAATGCGACTGAACTTGAAGAAACAGAGGCGATGAAAGACCAAATAGAATTGAAGACGATTATTCCAAGGAGAGAAAGCTAAGATTCTACACGGCTGAAATCACTCCGAGAAGAGAGATTTTCAGGCTGTAGCGAATGGTGTGCTCACTGAGGACGCTGTCGATGGATACGAGGAAATCCTCTTCGATTCGGACTCATCTATTCTAAGCTATGAACTATCGATTTTCCTTGGTGACCGCCAAGGGCAACAGCTGTGTCTTTGGTTTCCTTGCGTCTAATCGTCTCTTGCGTCGCATGCTGCCTCTAACAACGATGTTTTTCTTCTTTCTACCCACGCCTTTCTTTTCATTCCACTTCCGGGAGTGCAATTACATTCCATCCTCTTGTCGCTGCAATTACGAAAATCCAGGGAATTTTTTCAAAGGATAAAATGTAAAGCTGTTAAAATGTTAATGAGTAAGAATAACGAATAATAAAGTTGACAAATTTAAATTCTAGGAGGATCATTAATTAGTTATCCCGTTGAACAAAATTTATATAAGCGTGTCCTATTATAAAGCCAATCACGATCTTGGTAATGTTCGGGACAGGAGACACAGAATGGAGGAGCCTTTTTCATGAGATTTTCAGAATTTTTGCGGAAGTAAGAAAGTTTGACTATGAAGTTAGAGCTCAAATATTTATTTAAAAAAAAAACTAAAACAAAGAGCATAGTTCTGAATGACTAAGGACTCAGACATCAATCTGAAGCCAGGACAATCTAATAAATTTTGCTGCCATTGTCCAGATTTCAATTGTTGCTGATGTCATCTACGAACTCCGGCACGTTGCTGATGCTTTGCAGGATTTCCGGTTCGTTTCTTGGAGAGACTTGGACCTGATCCAGGTTTGAAAAATCGGAAAATTTCCCTGGTTCGCTGAAATAAATCTGTTCTCCCGATCCAAGTGAATGCTTGCCAGGCACACTCTTCATGCATCTGAAATTTGTTGGCATCAGCTACAAAGTAACGCCAGGAACATTTTTTACATGAGGATCTGCCTATCGGGACAGAACTCTCCTTCGTACCCATTCACCCCACACACAACGCAGAGGGAAAACTAAACCCGGTTTTCCATCTTTATATGGTAGGATGGATACTTCACAGCTGCATTACCACAAAAATGTTCAATATGAAAATATAGTTTCGTCCTCGAGAACTTGCTCTCGGTCTTGTCCGTCAACTTAGTGCCGAGAGAAGCGATGAAACTGCGCAAGATAAAGGAGAGTCTATGTTATGTTGAACCCAGGTGCACGACAGGTGATGATGACAGTCGTCGCCCTCTGTGTTCCGTTCTTTCTTTCTACCTCGTTTCGCGATCGCGTCCTTTCGGTGTTTTTCAAACCGAGTGAAAAGCAGACAGCTCGTTGAGCGAATTCTACGAACGGGACAATTAAGAGATCTTAAGAGCCATGCTCTTAAGATCTATCTCGGGGAGGCAAAGAAAAAATCCTTAGAAAAACATTCGAGCGCTGAAAGCTACAAGCTTTCGTCGTGCCGACGATATAAAATAGCCGAGGGACTTGGAAATAAAAATCCGAAAAATCAGGAAAGGCATAGAAATGTAAAGTTCTCTCCGTTTGAGCCCAAGAACCCTGCCTTGGAGCTGGAGGCTGGACGAATCCCTGAAGCACAGCGAGAGGAGAGACTTTAGAAGGAACACAGGCATGGGGCAACACCTAACACCTGTTTCGTAGGGGATGGGCAATTTCATCGTCACCCGGATGGCATCTTTCTTGCAACTCGTTTTTTTTTCCTTGAGTTCTTGCATATTTCTTGAGTTCACTCATGCGATCGATAGTTGCTGAACTCATCTCATTTACAGTCGATAGAAATGGATGTTATGAAACTGAAAATTACATTTTTTGTGGTTTCAAAGAATCCTCTCCGTAGCACAAACGGTTCATGCAACTCTTCAAAAATAAAATCTATACTACGAGATTTCCGAATGTTTGTGTCTCTCTGTCTGTCTGTCCTTCATGCACGGCCGCGCCTCTTATCCCAGTCCAACCAAACTTTGCATGGCTTCTTCGTTTGATCTGGGGAAGGTCATGGCAGGTGCCTTTTCAAAATTGGAACTCGGCAGGACAGGGCAGAGTCGGACCGGCCCAAGACCAAGACCCCCCTCTCCCCTCTCCTCCCCCTCGCTCCAGGCGGTCGCCTGGGTCGCCTGCCTCTAAATCCGGCCCTGCCCCGGGGTACCTTATTTAGAGCAGACAAATATGGGACGCATACAATATTCACCCTTGCAACGCCGGGTACCACTGCTAGTATAAGATATCATGGACATTCCACGGCGAAGACACTCGAACTCAATGGAGTGAGCAAAACTCGAATACTATTGCTTTTTGTCTGAAATGTCTTCACACCAGATGACTATCAACCATTAACCTTGCTACCACCTCTTCCAACACAGAACTTCTGACAGTCAGTTGGAGGAATTCGAATCCTGAAGAACCTGCACACGAATCCCGTTTTCTCTCAAATTCCCTAACCCAGGAACGGCAACCCTAGAAGCATCAATGAATGCCCGAATCAGATAGAAAGGTTATTTTTGGAACGAATATTCCGCGCCTATTTTTTCTCGTGCCTCTTGTACGTTTTCCGTAGAATGCGCATGGAAGAGAGGAGGGAGAAGATCCGTAGACGGAAAGGAATGTTGGGCATTCTCACAAATTCAATTAGACTAGCGAAAACTCGATCAAACCCGATGCCTTTGACTATATACTAGAATGCAAGGCCATTCGTGTATGCAGGCCTCTATGTAAGATCCTGGGTTGTGCATTATCGGATTTCCCGAAATCGGTCCTTTCCTTCGAATCTGCAAGGATTTATGTGCCCGACTCCTGCCGTTCGGCGGGATTAGTCCGCGATGTATCGCTTCGGACCGCTCGTCATAAAACTGTCAACAATGCCTGACAAACTTCCCTAAATCGAGTCGTTCTATCATCATCTGTCTGGAATCATTGTTCGCATTTTTCCTACTCCCCTGTTCGAATCGCCGTGAGCCATTCCTACCATTCCAATCTCAGAGCTCTGCGGATAAAATACAGCCAACGTTGGCCGAAATTCGATAAGGCGATATCTGGAGACATTCATCAAAAGCGAAAAGAGAGGGTAACCACTGAAGTCTCTTCTTTTCCATTCAAATTTTGTTTTACTTTTCTAGAGTATGCCTTCAGTATGCAGAGAGTATGTTTATTTCGTAAAAAGACATGCACTTTGTATGTCGGTTCTCAAAGAAGCCGACGAATTTGAAGAGGACTTAGGCAAAAAGAAAATAGAGTGAAATAAGAGGGAAATCCAGTGGGAGGAGTGGAGAATCTCAAAAGACGAAGTGGAGATTCCCACGAATCGGCCTGGAATGAACTGGAATATCTTTTCATTTGCTTCTGAGACTTATTCGCACAGGTACGAGTATCTTAGCATTTTGCTGAACCTGCTGCGCAACTAGAGGAATTCATCGCCAAGGGGTTTAATCTCCGAGAAGCCGAAGAGGAAATTGGGGAAATGCATCGGGAAGAATCTTTTGAAGATCACTACAAACGTGAACCTTCAAAACTTTCTCTGGCAAAAGACTTGCAATCAAAAGCAACGAAGTGGCAAATGAAGACAGGACAGTGCTAATACCTCCTCATACTAAAATTCTCTTTCCGGGCCCGGAAAAGAAGCAATATCTGTGACAAAAAGATTAAATATGTGAAGAAAACCTGATGGAAGGCCTGGTCGTATTAGGAGAGCTTTATAACAATAACTTCGATTCTGCGAACAGAATCACAGGGTATGTCCTGTGATTCGGTTCCAGTGGAACGAGAGCCTCACCTCATTCCAATTTCACCTTCCTTACTTTGCAAACGTCATTACAAACAACTTAATTCAACGTCTACGGTCTCATTTGTGCGCCAAGATTCACACAATCATGAGTGAAAGCAGTGTGAACGTTTTCCAGCAATCGTTTAGGATTGAAAGCTGTGCAACCACGAAGCCGAGACAGTCAGCACTCTCCAATGCGACGAAATTACTCTTTTTATTATATTAACAAGCATTTTAAAGATACATCTTTTGCACCACCAGCGCTCGACTGTGTGGTTACTTTGGGCTACCTGCACCACCAAGTAAAATGTATCGGGGGGGCCCCAAGAATCCACTTGCCCCGAGCCTCACAACTTCTTAATCTGGCCCTGTACAGCATATATAGGAATGGTATCGATCTAGGAAGTGAATCGCGGTTTCTAGACAGTGATGGATCTAGTGGCCCAACCAAGGAGGGGGCTCAGGGGGTTCCAAAACCCCCCAGCCCCCTCCCTAAACCCCTGCTCATGAGAACATCGCTCTACTTCCCCCTTCCCCTCTCGCCCGGGGGGGGGGGGGGGGGGGGGGGGGGGGGGGGAAATACAGAGAGATATGAGCAAACGACCAGAGAGCGAGGTTAGAAAGGGACAAAGAAGAAACGTTCAGGGAGGTTGAAGGTGAAGGTGAAGGTGAAGGTCACGCAAGCAACACGTGGATACTCGCTTGAGTGAAGTGAAAAATGCCACGAAAACATCCTGCACGTGACTTTTTTCGAATTTTTTTTGGAAAACGAAAGGACGACGACTCAGAAGAAAGGTGTAAATCACGTACAAGTTGAAGCATTTCCAGTTGCATGTCTGCGCAGTGAAATTTGGACTGGGTTCCGAAGTTGATTTCGCTTTTCTTTTTCGGCTTTTTATCTTCTGGTATCGAATGTGCTTTTATCATAAACTGTTTGAATTCCGTTTTCCTTGTCTCGTAAAATGTTGCTTCTTTTCTTTTTTTTTTATTAGAAAACGAATATAACATTGAATCAGCATTGACTCAACGTTGGTTCAACATCTGGATGTTGAGTCAACATTGAATAATGTCGTTTCTATGTTATATTAGTGTAAAAGCCCGTGCAAGCACGGGGTGAAATAAGTTGAATTAGAGCATTTCGTGCATGTCTTTCTGCTCTTTCCTCCTCAGTTTCATTATTACTGGAAGCAGTCTGCGAAACAGCATTTTGTGCACGGCATCATGCACATACTTGCACTGACTGTGACTCCAGAATTTCTCTCTTTCTCGCACGTTCAGTAGATCCCGTCGCATAATTGTCAATACTTCACCCCCTGCTTCGCGGTATTTTGAGAACATAAAAATTGGACAAAATTGATAATATAGTGCTTAAACTACATGTTGAAAACTGACGAAGCAAACCGAGGACGGGAAGGCATTCAGTAAAATGCTATTCTTATCGCCGAAATTAGGTCCCATGGCGTAAAAACGGCAGGACTTTCGATCTTTCGTCCCAATAATTATCGGCACCGAACTATAAGCTTTCAATTAACAACTATCGCATTTAAATGAGACACACCGAACGAATTTGAAACTCTTTAGGAACCAAATAGAGAAAGAGAAGATGGTCCTTGTCTTGAGACTCCCAATTTCCCTCTTTGTAACAATATCCAGTGAGTTCCATCTCATAGCATCCTAAAGCGATACAACTTCAAATTTTCATGCAAACATGCTTTCAATCAATCATAAGTGGATGCGTTTCATCTTTTATAGAAACCCCAATCGCCCATATGGAAATGTTCAGCGAGTTCCGCTTCGTGACCTTAAAGTGAGACCCGTCGATCTCATTTAAGACTGCCCGGATAGAACAGAGGAAGATGTTGAGCTCGGCTGGGATGTGGATCGGCTCGATAGGACCGATCTGACCCGTGCATCGCGAGTGTAGTGAGGTTGACGATCGAATATCCGATCGGGTGCGAGCGATAGTGCGTAATCTGAGACCTCGAGTTCTCAAGCTCAGAGGACAAAGCAGGCTTTGGACCGGTCCGTTCGGCAATCGAGTTTAGGGTCGAGTACGGGTAGTGATGAGTGAGCAAAAGACCCTGGAAGGCGTTCAGTATGATGCCATTCTAATTGCCGAAATTCGGCCTTATTACATGAAAATAGGACGATTTTTTGGACTTTTGATCCAAGAAGTATCGCATCCGGTCATATGCTTTCGATTGACATCTCACTCATGCAAATCCATTCATCCGTCTCGGAGGAATTTATTCGGAATGACACCCTGACACGGACAGATTATCCTCTTACGTATTATGTATATGTATACGGATGGGAGATGACCAGGCATCGAATTCACACAACTCATCCCTAACGAATAGGTTTATCTGGGCTGAGGAGTTTTCACGAGTTTCATTTTTCCCGATATAGCTGTATTCCATGGTTTCCCATGCCAAAGGCACGCTTCGCCACCCCGTCTTCTTCCACGGGATGCCCATTATTCTGAACCGTTCCCCCAAAAATGCGTTTCTGTGCAGATCTGCCAGGGTCCCTCCGTCCCCTCTTGGGGCTAATACGTCATCAGAGGCCTGGAGTTCCCAAGCTTAGAGGCCTAAGCGGGCGTCTGGCCGGCCACGCCAGTTCAACACGATTCGCTGCTCCGAGTAGCAAGCTCGGTTGACGATCGCGTTCCGGGTCGGGTGCGGGCCACGATTCGAGTCGGACCGATCGAGTTTCAACTCGGAAAGTCGATCCGTGCAGGCCTCCGACGCGCAGAAAGACAGAAGGAACCGTAGAAACCACGTTTGCAGCGTACTCTTCGGACATTTGACCAAATAAGTATCGCCTCTAGGTCATGAGTTTTCGATTGACACATGAATTATTAAAACCCGTTCATCTGCCTGGGAGGAATTTCCCGGAATGACAGACAGATTTCCTTCTCATGAATACGGATAATTGGAAATTTAAAAATTAACTTTGCAATTAATAGACATTTTGATGATTTGACAATTTTCGGCAAACCATCACTTCATGTAGAGTCGATTGACACCCGGCTGACCTCTGTGCCATGTACAGTTCTCTGGGAATAAGCGTGACAGGTGGGTATTATATATATATCAATATGATAGATGTTACTAGAGTTAAGGCTGGTTGTCACTAAATGGATCGCATGGTCTCGCATTTCTGGTGGTAGGTGGTGTTAAACTGTGACTTCATGGAAAATGTCTGCCCCTAACTCTAGCTCGAGCATGATCCATCACTGGTAGGTGATCCATCACCGGGTGTTTTGGTCTATTAGGCAAAAGGACGGTGAAATGCGACAGGGGTATCTGACAGCCGCACCATGCGGTAGCTTTCAAGTTGCATTTCCACATGGCGCTTCCCCGGATGCATTTGCATATAATATCACGATGCAGGTAATCTTATCGAAATCCTTCGATGTGCCAGAACGTGAAGAGACTGGAGTTTATCGATCCCAGGGGTAAATGGGAAACCATTGTCAATGTTGCTAATAGAAATGAAATACCGCTCGAAACGAAGAGGAAGGCGCCAAATTCTTACGAAAAAAGAATGGGGAGAGGAAGCGTTTTGTTGTACCACAAAAATGCAGCATAGTTTCTTGGGCGAAACTGAGAAAATATTGGTGCAATTATAGGCTGCGCCGCCACTAACATGTTAGAAAAACATATCTGTGTTCATAGAAAGGCTATGTGAAAGCAGTCCTTCCGAGCCCCATTAAAGTTAATTAGAACTTACAAAGAAACTATATTTGCCATGCGATTTTGATAACCTGTGGAAGCTTTTCGAAAGCTGACAACACCAATAGGCAAAATCAAATAATGAATTACAATATGGCTTTTTTCTTATATCGCTTCTTGGGGACATTCTCGCTGCTTTCCCGTGAGCATGGCATTTTGCGAAACAACTCAACTGTATCGAACAGGGTAATGAGATTTGAATCATTTTTCCTCGCCCAGGAATCGAGGAATGGGGAAATCGATTGCATTCATTCACTCACTGCAAGGTCCTGAGTTGCTGACTATCGGTGAATTCCTTTTGCCCCTAAGCTCCTTCGTACTCCCGAATTCACCGTCTTCATGCGCTGGTATGACTTTTTCCATGGCTGAGATCTTTCCTATGCGCTGAGACTATGCTCACTAGTGCCGTATCGTTCCACGGACGTTACAAGGCGGAAGAAGAGTAGAGAGGAGTGGAAATGCAACGAGAAGTGGTACGGCTTCGTGTGCTCCTGTCGCATTTCCCTTTTCATATGTCTGACTTTTCTTTTTAAGTCCAAGATCCCAACAAGCCTGTCGCATGCCATTTTTCTCACGTAGCTTTTGACTTCCTCTTTTCAGGACAGAGACGCATTTGATTCTCCACGTCACATTTGACTTTCTTATATCCAAACTTGATTTGGAAAATCCATTAACAGTGCGCCGTTCCCCTACTTTGCTGATTTCTGCGGCAGCCAAGGTTGACCTAAGTAGATATTTTATCGAGTTTAGCTTATTTCGTCGTAATTGTGTAATGTCATACCCCACGACAGTACGTCGGCCCCCCAGTAAATGGGAAACCATTGTCAATGTTGCTAATAGAAATGTACAGCTTTGTCGATCGTTCGACTTTAGAAAAGAACATATTAAACGAATTGCGCATATTAAGCGAGACGCGATATGGGTATCTCACGTCCCTGCATTGCTACTTTCGAGTTGTATTTCGACAATGCAAATAAGATTAGCTGTAATAGAGATGTGACATTCAAGTGCATCTGGAACTTTGCTATGTCGAAATACAACTCGAAAGTAGCAATGCAGGGACGTGAGATACCCATATCGCGTCTCGCTTAATATGCGCAATTCGTTTAATATGTTCTTTTCTAAAGTCGAACGATCGACAAAGCTGTACATTTGATTTTTCTAAAGTCGCTTTAGCCTTCCTTGTTTCTCTGACTGGGGAAGCCCATTCTATCGACGCGAGAGAGATGCGAGAAGTAACCCAGACGTAGTGTTATGTCACACAACAGTTGCCTTCGAGTAGCGAAGCTCTTACATTCCTTGCTTTTCTCAAGGAGTTTGGCCAATATTGGTTCATACAGACCGGTTCTTCTCCTGCACCACCACTGTCGGTTCGTGGAACCTCGGGAAAACGAGTCATCTTCCTCACGCATCTAAAGAAGTGAGAGAGAGAGAGTGAGAGAGCGAGAGAGAGAGGAGAATAAAGAGGAATGAGGAGTGAGTACAGACGTGAATTCGATTTGAGGCTCATCCCTTCGGTGGGCGCAGCCGTTCAATTACTCATTAGCGGAAGGATAATACTCTTTAGAAAGAAATGGAATTTATCTCTGATCTACTTTTATCGCCGTCCAAATATTAAGGAAAGGATCAGTATATTCCTCTCGCTAATATTCGGACAACGATGAATATAATTTTTTTTTTATGAAAAACATTTTTTCAGGAAATACGAACCAACTGACTGCCTTCATGTCACGCCAAGGCCCACCTTTTTTCTTTCAAAAGAAACTCAATTCTCGACTTACCTCGAATTAGGCCTATAAGGGTGAATAGAGTACGAGAACGTACCGGCTGGGTTCTTTCACTCTACTGAGCAGAGAGAGTCGAGTCATGTAAGTACTCGATTTGAATTCTGATTCAGTAAAGGAAATAAGGCCTTGAGGGTCCTTTACATGGGATGTAAAGGACCCTCAATAGAGTTTTGCTTATCTTACAATTTGGATACTCTCCGTGGGATTATCGAATCACTATTCAATCTCATCGGCTAATTAGCGCTCATTCAGCCCATGGATAAGGGAGGAGGTTATATAATGCACGTACGTTGACGATTCAACATTGACACAAGTTTACACAGCAACATTTCCTCAACGTTGAACTGTGTTTCATTTCAACATTGGGGCAACGTTGAGACAAAATATTAAGTGGAAAAATAAAAATTTTCTCAACTTTTACACAACGTTGTTGTGCCGAATGGTTGGTCTTTTCCCTCCGAAATCCACTCCCCCTCCCAGGAGTGTCTACCCAGGGGGGAGAAAGAAAAAAAATTTGAATGAAATTCACATTTACCAAAAGCGAAATTCAGTGCTCTCCCCAATCCCGAGATGGAGCCTCAAATTTGCTGGAGCGATACTGCGTTCAGAGATGAAGAAACATGCCTAATTTCGTTCCTGTTGCTCTCAGAAGAATGCGAGGAGATTCAATAAGCTACGGGAGGGGGTTCAAGAAAGGCAGCTATCCATTACATTAAGGGGGAGAAATGGGAAACAGAGTTAAAATTAGTTGCATTTCAGATTCATGCAACAGTTCGGGACAAATTTAAAAAATGTGTTTCGCTTCACCTGAGTTCATCAAGAATTTATGCATCAATACCGATAACAGATCCAGAAACATACAGAACATTTCGTCTCATACCGGCTAACGGATCCAGGAAAGCAATGAGAGTTTCATTCCAATTTCAATTTGTCCTGCATGGGAAAGGAGATGACGAGAGCGAAACTACGCGAGTGCGAAAAATAGAAACGTTTCTCAAAAAGAAATGTTTCTCGCAGTTCATTCATACGAGTCCGACGGAAGAAAAGGAAGCGAGAGCGAAAATCCGATAAAAGAAAGGAAAGGAACTGTTCGAAATGATCTTTCGGTGCCCTTCCACGCGGCGGGACCTCATCGATGAAAAAGAGAATCGGATCCCGAGATGATAGGTAATAAGCGACATCTATCTTCAGATCCGTAAACTCCTAGGGGAGGATCACAGTCGTCTAGATGGCAAAAGAAGGTCGCACTCCGCTTGGAAATCCGCATCCCGAGCTGCTCCGCTCTCGATCGATACGGCTAAATATTTCACCGAATCTTCTAAATCGGTCGGTGTACTCAAAAAGCCTCAGCACAAAAAAACTCATTACGGACGAGGAACTGAAAGTGCAAGCTTTTTTTTTGCAGAGCTTTGGCAGCTAACGGCAGGAGCACAGTACAGATGGAACAATACTAAGAGGCCAATTTCGCAAAGAAGGAAATTGAGCCTCCCTAAATGGAATGGAAGCACGAGGAGAGATTTCAGGTTTTTCCTTTTTTTTCGGACGCCAGCTGCAAACCATCTACACAGTAAAAAATAATGGTTCGGACTAGAAGCCTTAGCTTTCAGAGCGGTTTTCGCCGATCGAGAGACCATTTAGAACGGTTTAAAGTTCACTTCAAAAACTATTTGGCATAATAATAACTCGGTAGCTATTAAAGATGGGGCTCGGCAAGAATCTAGGTTTTGTGGGAACCATTTTTTTCACGATCTTTGCTTAATAGTTATCCGTGGGAGCGATGATCTGAACGTTTCAGATCGATCATCTGCCGTGTCAAAGTCCTCAGATCCTGGTGACTCCAAGAGTTAAGCAGTTTCAGCTCGTGCAGGCTTCATTCCCCGAAAATGGTTCTATAAATGTTTCGTCGAAAATCGTTCCAATCCGAACCTTTACTTTTAGAGAGTAGAACCGTTTCTCACTAAATGTGCGTAAATCGTTACCAGTCGGAGTGATCGTCTGTTTTCAGCGTTCACGTTCTGCCTTGTTAACGATTTAAGGCCGTAGGAACTACTTGAATCAGTATCATCTCTTCGACGAAAATGGTTCTTTAAAAGTTTCACTCTAGAACCTTTATTTTTCTTACAGTGTAAAAGTTTTTTACATTCGTCTCAAGTCCCACGTTGTAGGATGATTTTCTTTCCACTTCCATTCCATCCGTTATGCAACAAAAAAAAGATGGAATGGATGAACAGTCTCGAAACCTGCTGGCGGTATGTAAATTCAGCATCTCTGTCTGCATCTCGTGATCTCGTTTCGTGAGCCCTCATCCCAGACAAATATACCGAAGATTTAAAAAATGTTCCATATAGATCGACTTGAAATCCCCTTCTTCGAATAAGCTGTTTTGCAATTGATTCTCCTCCCTGAAGACGTTCGTGACTCGAGTTTGTGACCCTTTCCATGAAGCATAGGAATGAGTCATCGATGAAGGACCCCCCCCCCATTCCCCCTCCCCTCCCCCCCCCCCCTCCCCCGCCCCCCCTGGAGATTAATTTCGCAGCCCCATGCAGAAAAGCGATGTGGTCGGCGTCACGGGTCGACGAATACCGATAAAGGCAGTCGAAGACCCACCCGCCTTGCGTTCAGTCGCGATGCATATCGAATGCCCCGCAAGTACCCTCGCGATGCACGTGGAATGTTAAGCGAATGCCCTCGCGATGCATGTCGACAGCGACGCGAGAACCCTCGCATTACCGCTTCACCCACCGCCGCTCGCCTTGTGGGAAAAAAAGATGGAAAGGCCCGAGGTCTCCAGGGTGAAAAGTCCTCTCTTTTCCTCTTTTCGAGATTCAGCCCGAGGATGGCAACCGTAATTACAGGATCGGGTACCGTGACGTGACGACGGGACGTAAAAGAGTTTCCGTGCGATGCGCGACGGATTTTGCAACGCCACCGATCCGCTAGGAGAAGAGATGCGGAGGACGGACGCCGATAATTGATGGTTCTCTCATGATGAAATGTCAATCGCGGGAATCGCGGTGCATGGCGCAATGGATCAACCTTCGGAGACTTAGAGTAGAGTATCAATTATTTCCTTATCTTCGCGCGGATGAAGCAACGACTTCGCAAAGGTAAGGTTCTGTCTTTCCCACGGCTTCCTCCTTCCTCCTCCTTCCTCCTCTTTCCTCCTCCTTCCTCCTCTTTCCTCCTCCTTCCTCCTCCTTCCTCCTCTTTCCTCGGTTTTTCGAAATAGGTCTGAGAACGCACGTTCCGCGCCCTTTTGTCGATACGAAAACGTCATATTCGCCGAGACCGACTCGTGCAAATAAGGCGTCTGAAGGAAGCTCGCAAATGATTTGATGAGACCCAAACGGATTTTGAGTCGGTTAAGAAGAGATTTAGCTCGCACGTGCCGAAGACCGCATGAAAACGGATCGATTCACTGTGGAGGAACGAAAGAATTAAAATGATGCTAAAATTAAATCGATTCAGAAGGATTTTGACTCGAAGACGAACTCGCTCGAGAAGATTCTCGACGACCGACTCCGGGACTTCGGATCGGGAACGACCCGTTCGATCGGGACCGGGTCGACCCGGGTCGACCCGTGTGGACTTTCGTCTTTCGCGCCCTTCGATCGGAATTCCGACGTGAGTTACGAGGAGTTTCGGGAATTGGCCCCACCCACACGACTTGGATCGATCTCGATTGCCATTTTCTTCAACGAGGATTCAGTGATTGATACGATTTTTAATATAATTTTTGGCCGTGATGGAGACCCGCGGTGCTGAAAAAAGGAGAAGCGGCCGGGTCCCTCGATTAGAATCGTCGAGAAGGGACGAGTGTGCAATCATTTTCTGCTCTTCGCCCGAGCGATGCAGGATCCCTGAGCCAAAACAAGCAAAAATAATGGTTTCGGGGGGGGG
>CAJPEV010004912.1:0-14599 GCA_905338385.1 Darwinula stevensoni
TGGCAGGGGGCGGTGGAGGTGTGCGAGGAGGAGGAGGGGCAGGAGAAGCCTGACGCCTGGAGCGAGGTGAGGGGTTGGAGTAAACGGAAGGCGGTGGGGGAGAGGCCTTCTTCCGGGTCCTCTTTTTTGCCGGCATGGTGCCGTACGAAAAGAAAGGGGAGAGTGAAGATGCAGAAGGTTGGAGGCAAGAATGCTGGAGAGAAAAGCGTTAGAGGCAAAGATCCTTAGGGGTAATTAATAAATCAGGAGCCGTGTGAGAGAGAGAGAGAGAGAGGAATATGTCTTAACAAAGACAATTTGATGGCTGCCGGGACAACGAGCCCCGGCAGATGGGGTTAAGGATTGACCTGACCGAAAAAAAGCACGGTGAGGACAAACTAAAGCCTGGGAGTGGACTCTAGCTATTCAACCTTTTCCGGAAGTCCTTGACGGAACTGGCTCGTGAACAGTCGTGATGCGGCCATTCGTTCTCGCTGGTGTTTCCTCAAAATGTTGGGTGGAAGGCATGCAGTGCTTCGCTTCTTCCTAGCATATAGCTCTAAAAATAACTCTGTGTAACTATTACATCGGGACCAGTGCATACTGTATAATTTAATCCACTATATATCCCGAATAAGAAACAACGGGACTCACTAGTGACACCTAGTGGCGGAGGCTGTTAATATAGGTCATGAATCAATCACCCCAAACAGGTTCGCATGCTCTCTACTCCCCTACCGTGAGAGTATGTTTCCCTGTTAAAGGATTATGAAGATGAGATTAATCATAATAACTTGGCATTTTTTATTTTAAAATATATAGATTTTTAATTCACTCCAGATATCGCGACCTTCATGTAATGCTCACTTTCTGGAAAAACGGAGGTGCGTTTTGGGACAATAGATACGGCAATAGGCACGGCTTTTGTCGCAGTCGCACCTATTCCAGCTGAATATCTAATGCCAGGAAAACAGAACTGGCATGTCACCCACGATAGGAGAGGGAAGGCAATATATGGCGAGCTCGGTAAACTCGTCTTATCTTTCCTGTAGAGAAGGTGAAGAGCGCCATGCTCAACTGCGCTTCGAGAAGGATGACTCGCCAATATATAATCCCTTCTCTGCGTCATTTTACGGTAGGTCGACGAGATGAATTAGAAATGACCTGCTTCGCGTGAGTTACCAGCAATCGAGTGGGCAAACGCATGACGGAATCTTAGTCGAGGTGTGCAGGCCGAGTAGCACTAACGAACTGACCAATTACTTTAGGCATAAATAATTGATCAGGGGTAGACCCGGCATCCCTTCACGAACTAATCCTAGTTAGTCTCCCTTTTTCACATTCTCCCGAGTCTGAGCTGGTCCCTCATGACGTGAGCCGCCATAATTATTTGTAGAGTGCTATTTATAATTAAAAAGTAATAATAAAACAAAGAAAAAACAAAGTTGCACCCAGTCTCAAGTCTGGATTTTAGGAATATTGTCCGACTAATTTCTTTGAAAGTTTGACGAGGCTAATTAAAAAATTTCAACCATTTTCTGAGAGAAACACATGTTTATAAATTTATCGAAAAAAGTTATGTTGGTCAAGCGATCGACATAGGGGTTACAATGGGTTGAAGTGCATGTCACCTTTTTATTCAGCACCACTGCCGAAATTGTGCAATTCCTATTCAGAGGATAATTCAATGTCCTTATAGGTGGATCATTCCACCACATGTGTGGTAATTAGGACATGTGCTTAACTATCTTAGAATTCAATTAAATTCGAAAAACAATCGGGTTATTTTGAGGTTATGCCGCAGTCAAAAACATTTGTCTGCGAGGCCAAGAAAAGTGAGTTTTAATTTGAGGGGGTGGAGATTGGGGAAACGAAATAGCCCCAACCCCAAGATGCTAAAGGGGTTTGCACAATATAATGGGATTTAGGTCCCCAAGTAGATGGAACCATGTTTTGTCTTAAAGGGCATTCTTTGCAGCTTCAAAAATTGGAATTTCATTAAAAATTGAAAGGTTTGAGAATTGAAGGTTAGGTTATGTCATGATAGGTTATGAGACAATGAAGTTCCTTTTGTTCCTTATAAATCCACTTATCTGATGAAAGAATGTTCCTTCAGAATACTTACTTTCAACAACGTTGGATGAGGAAAAATTCACATTAGGAGAAAAAACAAAAATAAACACATTTTCAATTTGACAGGAATTTTACATTCTGAATGAAGATAAACTTGTGCATTTCAGAATCTGGACATTTTTCTAATACTCTTTGAATTTCTTCGTAAGGTGAAATTCATGTCAAAGGAAATTACTTATTAATTACATTAATTACAAAAGCGGGACGAGTTTATTCGAAGTCCGTTTATGAGTAATATGAATAATTTAACCTAACCTACCTTTCTGAAAATGCTCAGATTTGAAAAAACACATATTTATGTTTCGCAATTAGCACCATATCGAAATATGCACGCATTATTTAAATCGGTTGAAGGGCCAAATTTGGTCAAACTCCTTTCTGACAATAAGTTTATTAAAAGGTCACCACCCTATTTTGATTGGCTATAACTATTCAAGGGACAGTTGGATGCAGCTGATACTTAACAGAGAGGTCCATGCGTCTGAGTCTGAATATTCTGTCATGTCTACAAACGAGGGGGAAACCGAAGGAAAATATGGAGGTGCCCAGGTAACAGTTGACTGAAAATCACATTGGATTTCTCTTCGCCAATTTTATTTCTTGTCCGATGAACAATAATACTCCGATGTGATGGTTGCCTGCATGCATGATGAAGATGAGATGAGGCTACCATCTCCTTTTAGCACTCTCAGATAATTTTTGCTTCCAGTAGGGTAACGATGGGCCATATTCAAAAAATGTCTTATCGAAATCTTTGAGGGGAAGGTATGAAGAATGAAGTTCAGCATGGAACCGAGCCTGAATAGACCAGCCATGGACCTCTTACATTAAACGGTTTTCTTTTCTACATTTAATTTTTTGTCGAAAAAAAGGAAAGTCATATTTTGAGGTTTCTGATGCGGACAATCAGTCTTTCAAGTGATATTTCTCGCTTGGAAGGCACATCACGTAGAAGTCACCCTCCTGGTCAGAGAAATATCGTGCTCTCCATTCATGCTTTCCACACTCCTTCACAAGAACCTCAATAACAGATATTAACTTCCTAAGATCCGGGCGGGTTTTTCATAGGACGAAACAATTCTTTTTCATCATCTGCCGTACCTCACGGCAATCTATGATGCGCTTTCTGCGGTGATTTTCGGAGAGGTAGAAGGCATGAATTAAAAATGACCAAATACGGTGGCTGCCTCGCGTGAGGCAATGGAATCTAGATGGCAATCGCAAAACCAAGTCCTCATTAATGGGTCCAGGCCGAGCTGCACTAACGAGCTGACCTATTATTTCTGGCATTGATAATTGATGAGATGCAGTCTGGTATCCCTTCCATAACGATACCTACTTATCGCCCTTTTTGTTCCGTTCACCCGAGCTTGAGTCGGTACTTTTAGGCTATGATTCTCCATAATCACCAGTAGTATGCAAGAAATAACCAAGAAATAGCGCAGTGTCTCAAGAAAGGCTTCTGTGAACGTTGTCTGGTGATTTTCGTAGAAAATCGAGCAAGTAATATATTATTCAAGGTGTACTAAATGGGGAAATTCAGAATATACAACATTTTTCCTAACAGAATAATATTTGCAGAACACTTATAATTATCCCGAGGAGTTCACACTCTCCTTAATCGCTGGCACGAAGGTAGAACGACTGTAGAGAACCAGAAAATAATATATTCATGAACATTTAATGGATAGAGAGAAACAATGACAAAAAAATGTAGCGGTAAAATTTGCAGCCTCAAACCTCCAGACGATTTCAGAGTTTTAATTGTCCCTCACCTGTATATGCGATAATTGGCACAAGGAAACGAACGTCTTCGAAAGAAACGATTGTTGCTTAAGCCTGGATTTTAATAAGTTTCCTCAATCAAGCTTCAAGAACTCCCAAACGTGAAAAGTCTGTCGTGCCCATAAAGGAGAGGGAAACAGTTGGAGAAAAGGAGAGTTGCCCAAGCAACATGAGAGAGAAAGTCACATTGGTTTCCACCTCTTATAGCCAATTTTCCTTCTTCGACGTTATCGGATGGACTTGAGTAAGACGATAATACTTCGAACTGACGGTTGCCTGCATGCATTAGGAGAGGAGGATTTCATCTCTTTTCACTTTTTCTGGCAATTTTTTCTTTCATTACTGTAACGATAACTTACCTCGTATAGATATATTGAAACCCCCATAGGGGCCATTCAGATTACAACAGACGAAGTTTAAAGAGAATCATAATTTATGAAGGCATACTGCGAATATTATGTAATGGGTCCGTATCACCTAAACTCATTGAAATTAAATTTAGTGAATTTAAATTCAGGGAGAGGTTTTTTTTGCCAGTCTGATGTAACTTCCATCCTCATAATTTATATTTATTAATTGACATAGGGCAATTCCTCGCCCATACGCGATTGGGAAATTATAATAGTCATCGGTTATCTTCCTTGGTTATTCACATCTCCCTAAGAATTATTTGGGGATAGTTGAGCCTCTTTCTTTTCTCATGATAAGTTATGGATTATATCGAATCCACGTTTCATATAACTTGATTATGCATTCCCTGCGTCCTACTTGAAATTATGCATTAAAAAGGCACGATTAAACAGGTGAAAATTGTTTGGAAGAATAGGGAAGAATCCATATTAGGACTTTTGCATCTTTTTAAGCGAACTCCAGTTTGCTAACATCTTCAGAATCCTTTCTCTGAAACATTTTCTTACTAGCATAGAGTTTTCCACCTATTTTTCTGAAACACAGTCATGATGGAAACAGAGCATTGTGCGCAGAAAGTCTTCATTCTCGTGCATCCTGCTTAAATTTCTACATTTTCTCCTGCATTCAAATGGTGTTTCCCAGACGACACAAAATTAGTGCCACTGAAACGATGGGTCATCTGGACACTTTAAGCACCGGTTGAAACTTAAACGCATCAACTGCAAAAACGTCTTGCTAAATGTTTCCTCAATTACGGGGGAAAATGTCTCTACCTGTATGGCAGACTGAAAACGATATATGGGAGTTTAAAATGTTTTATCTTCTTCATGTCCTTTTAACTGATGGAAATAAATTAATTTGGCTGCATGTTTCAGTTTTTCGCAAACAAAAGTAAGGTCGGGATATATGGAAAGAGGGGGGAGATTTTCCCAAGATCACAAGGGGATATGGAAACAGCAAAACAGTTGTTTATTCATTTTCAATATTGGTGAGAAGTAATTCTACTGGTAACTAATTACTTTTTGGATGACATACCTGTAATTGCAACAGGTAACCACAAAAGTTTTTGCCGTTTTTAATATTCGTTAAAAAAAGATAAAAATTCGTATTAAAAACTAATTTTATTCAACGAAATAGTTTCCATTTGATTCAATCACCTTTTCCCATCTTGAAACAAGCTTATAAATACCATTCTTATAGAAGTCCCTGTATTTGGAAGAGAATAAAACCTTTGTAGCGTCCTGCACCTCCCTGCCGTTTTTAAATTCCTGTCCACGCAGATGATTGTCAAGGGCCAGGAAAAAGTGAAAATCAGAGGGAGAGATATCCGGCGAATATGGTGGATGACACAAAGTCTCTCTTGCAAGACGCTTGATTGTGTCTCTCGTAACATGAGCAGTATGTGGACGTGCGCTATCTTGAAGGAACAGTACTCCTTTTCGATTAACAAGCGCTGCTTCTTTCTCTTGCAATGCCTGATGAACACGCACAAGCTGCTGAGAATAGAGTTCACCAGTGATGGTTTGGCCAGGCTACAGCAGCTCAAATGGACAATTCCACGAGCTGTCCACCATACACAAAGGAGAACCTTACGTTGATGAAGTGGTGGCCTTAAAGTTTGTGGAGCAGGGTCCGTGGTGGACAGCCAATGTTGTTTCCTTGTAGGATTCTTATATTGGACCCACTTTTCATCACATGTCAGCAAACGATCAAGAAATGGCTCTTTATTGTGGCGGGAGAGCAAGGCAATGCAAGCTGACACGTTGTTGTTTATTGGCATCAGACAATTCGTGTGGGACCCATTTGCTCAACTAGTATGTCTTGCCAAGTTTGTGCAGATGTCTTCTGATGATTTCATCATTAACATTGAACATCAAAGCAAGTTCTTGGCATGTTCGACTGCTATCCTCTTCAATGGCAGATATCAAGGCTTCATTGTCGATGGTCACAGGACGGCCGCTACGTAGTGCATCTTCAAGCGATTCGTCCCCGATTCTGAATTTTTGGAACCAATTTCTTGCTGTGCTTGCCTTTACAGCATCCTCTCCAAATGCTAAAAATATTCTTTTAGTGGCTTCTGCAGCAGTGTTACCAAGTTTAATCTCATCGAGTAAGCAACATATGATGAGCTTCGACGACGACTCCATTTAAATATTTTCTTGGCTTTACTAAATTAGATGATATAAACACACAAATAAGATATAACAAATGTTTAAGCTATGGGTTGTTTTAAGAAGGCAGTTACGCCTACTACCATTAGTATCTTTTAACTTAATAACGATAATATAATATGACACATAAATGGCAAAAACTTTTGTGGTTACCTGAATTGATAGTTACTTCTCAAAAGCAACGCGCCCAACACTGCCCATACGCTAAATGACTCCAAACCGAAACCTTCCATGTTCATTTTGATCACTTTTCATGCGCGTATGAGATTTTAGCAAGATTCTTCTATCTCAAGGACAATGCTCTGCTAGAGAAATGAGGTTGCATTGGTATAAATGAATCGAACAAACTTCTACCCGTGAAACATTCCCAACTTTAAAAATGAGGTTAATCGACATTCTGTCCCATATCGTTGATATGAAACAAAGACTGGAAATATAATATTGGCTGCGTCCCGTATCCTCTCGGGTATCAGACGAAGTCGAGGAGATGTTTCTCATCCGCAGAAACCCCCAATTTCCCTTCGGAGGAAATTTCATTGAGTTCTGATTCACAGAATTCTCAAGTGGTAATCTTCGGATTTAATACTGCCACGTTTTGGTTAATAATGGTGGATGTGCTGCGTCATCGGGAACATTCAATCGCAGGCATGAAAATTTTCGGCTCGATCCATCCCGTAGTATTCAAGTGAGACACATCGTTGGAATTCGGTACTCCTGGGCATTGGAGACGGTATGATTTTGAGTCATACACGGATGAGTTCCATTGGACCGACACGATCCGCAGATCGGGTGGGAAGCTCGGTTAGCGATGGAGTTCCTTGTTGGGTACAAGCGAATTCGCTAACAGAGGAGCCATTTTCCCGAGTCGCTTGCAGTTGATGGGAAAATGGTCAACTTGTGACAGTGACGTCATGGAATGTCGGAGGAAAAAGGACAAAACTAGAGACTCCAAGTTCTGAAGCATAGAGACGTAAGTGGGTTGCGGGTCGGCCCCGATCCGCTCGACAAGACCCGCGGGTCGGGTCCGTAAAGCATGGTCCGGCGATACAGTTTCGGGTCAGGTTTGGAATCGGGTCGATCGGGTCGGGTTCGGGAAGTCGACCCGTGGAGGTCTCCGGCGGAAGGACGAAGGGCAAATGTCGGCTATCATTATATGGATGTTTCTTCGCCAATGGATGGAAGATGAGAAAACTCAAAGGAGAAACTTTTCTTTCACCCCCCACTTCCTAGATACTGGAATTTCCCCAAGATTCGCAAGTTGTCCATCCCAGGATTATGCCTTTCGGAATTCAAATGCAAATTCGTTTTTTAAAACCAGGATCTGCACTACAGCGCTACATACCAAGTACATTTCAATATTGTGCGAGTGTTGGGATCAATATTCTATCTTTGGTAAATCCCCATAAATTCGGACTCGTACTGTACGATAGGGTACAACGAGTGAAAATCTAAACTTGTCTGCTAATAGTTGGGAAAAAAATGTTAGAAAGTAAAAAAAATATATTTATTCAGGACCAAGTTTCCCGGCGCCAGGACGACCACACCTGGTCACACCCATAGCCGGTCAACATCCGGTAATGAAAATACAGGAGGCCCTTCACTACTTGAGCTTGCAGTGAGATATGAGTGAAATAAGCTGTACCTCGCATGTCTTTCAGAGGTCGAAAGGAGGTACGAGAATCAGTCATTACAAGTTCCGTCTCTGACGACATGCTCGTGAAGGACATCCGAAGCAGAGGATGTTCGGTGGATCGCTGAGGCAGTCTGAGGATGGATTAACAATTTTGGCTCAAATTGAATAGAGCCTTTTCCAACCGTAAACTTCTAGCAGTGTTTTAGGAGCAGCCTTTTGGAAAATGTGATCGTTGCTAATGCAATCGCCACAATGTGCACTTCTTTGGAAATACGTCAGGTTGTAAGAGTACCACTCTAAGATAGCAGAGGCCAATGGCAAAGCGACCGAAAAGGCACTGGATGTGAACGGGGGAAAAAAGTCATAATGAAGAATCTGCAAAGAAAAGTGCAGAAGGAATAGTAAGGGATCGATTAAAATTCGATTAATTGGCCGATTAATCGATTAAAACCCTCAAGATTAATCTAATAAATGGCTAACGATCAATTGTTTACATTTTTTAATTGATTGACAGTCCTAGTTTTATTGTACCACTCCAGAAAAAATCATCTGACCGGCAGGACATTCCCAACTGGAAATTAGAAAACCGCTCGAATCCTTAGCCCCATTCAAGACAGAGGTAGGGCAAATCTGGGAATTCCGCCGCACTCTTGAAACTGGAAGTTAATTCCATAACATGCCACTTTTCCACTGTATTATTTCCCTATGAAAACCTCAATCAGAACCCTGTCTAGTTCAATAGAAAGTTTCCTATGTACTCTGACGTGAATGCGATCACCGTCCCCTCATCTCGACTGGGCAAATAATTGTTGGTGGGCAAGTGAAGCAAGGTGCTCCTCCTCGTTGAATACTGTGCCCAATAGTGAGAGTCTAATTGTTGGATATATGTTGAACATTATCTATAATTAAGTTTTATGACACATGGTACTGTAGATTGCATGACCATTCTGTCCTCCGAAAGTTTTGCAACTAAGCAAGAGGTGATTCATCTTCAAATCTCTTCAAATATCAGCAGTGCAGACATTGCGGGATTGTCCGATCGGAATATGACCTTTTGATGAATTCCTTAACTTCTTGTTGGAACATTTCCAGTATTCTCCTGACAGCAAGGTTTCTATTGATAATTTCGCACTCTTATCGCTCAGTCTTCTGTCGTACTTATGCAGGTCGCATTCGACTTTCAATTCATAGTTACCTATAAAAAGTTGGGATATTGCCATTTGCGAAGAAATGGGAAACCCCAAAGGGAAAAAATAATAGCAAGAGTCAGAGGGCGAAGAAAATTGCCAATAACAATCAGCAAGAAGGATAGGACAAGCAATAAGTAAATGCAGGAAGATCAGGATACGGCAATTAACGCCACAAGGTCTAGCAGAATGGGCTTGCCTGGGACTCCAAAATGTATGGAGTCCCACGAACAACCATAAATGATTATACAGGAGGGTTAGCAAATTACGTTTCAACATTGGAAAACGAGAGAATGATAAAATCATTATCATCAAAAAAAAAATCACAAGGATCATTTACGGCATACGTTAGCAGTCCTTCGCCTTTTAAACATGCCAACACGTCTTGAGGCCCCAACTTTCCATCGCCGAAAAAAAAAAGAAACAAAATATAGAAGACTCTTATAACTTGTCACGGGGAATCTCGGAGACTTTTTTCGCTTTCTTCGGTTGAGTTGTTGTTTTTTTTACTTTATACCTGAACTCCTGATAAATCTGAACACGGGAATAACTATTATCCCTCATTACCAAAGTTAAGGGCCTGAAAACATAACTTTGCCCTTGAAAGACGAGGGGGGATGGAAGAAGTAAGGGTCGAGAAATTCCCAGAATATTGTCGCGGTTTTAGCAGAAGGGGTGCAGAATGAGCCGAATGTTCATCGGGAAGGATGATCACGACAAAATCTAACCCTGGACATTTTAATGAGAGATATCCTTTCGTGCTCCGAGTCATCCGAATCGCCTATTCCCCAAGTTTCATCGAAGGTAAAATACAACATGGTCCTGTGCACACAGATTCCGTCAGCTCCAGTGAAACAAGGGAGGAAAGAAGGGAGGGAGTCATTGCGGAATTCCCAGATTTGCCTTAAAAACATGGTTCTTTCTGTTCGAATTCGTATCCTAGGAAGAAGGGGAATGTTACAGTGTCATAAGAAATGTGCGAGACAGGAGCGAAGGACCAGACAGCTTTGGAGTTCAGGATCTGTGACGTCGAAAGCCTTTTACTTTTCTTGCCTCTACCACTCAGATTGTATTTGGAAATTACATATACCTACGATGACAAACATAAAATGACGAACAGGAATTAAGAGTATTTTTTGATTTAGTAGAAACAGCTAATCATGGGCCTGATATGGTAACCGATTTCAGCGAGTGGTGCCATCTACCGGCGCTCTCGATCTACCAGGTCCTACTTAATCGACTCCAAAACAAAACGGTTGCCAGGGAGATGAAGAACGTCGGTAGATGGCAGCACTAACCGCAACCAATTAGCATATCCTAGGCTGCATATGAATAGACCTATGTCTTGACGCATTTTTTTCCTGTTGCAATGTCAATGGAACTGACCAGCATCAAGGTAAACCATAATTTGAGCAACTCAACCCTGAATATGTAGCAGCGAAGATCTTGGGCCCAAGTATCTTTTTCCAAGAGTAACGAGGTACAACATGGAACAGAACCCGATCCGACCGGCTCATGGATCAAATATATTCGAACCAAAAAGCATGTACTTCTAACTTCTTAAATGACTTTCTCTTCTACTTTAATTTTTCATCGAGACGGAAGGAAACTGTCCTTTGAGGTTTCTCATGCGGACAATCAGTCTTTCAAGTGATATTTATCGCTTGGAAGGCACATCACGTAGTAGTCACCCTTCATGGAAGAGAAATATCCTGCTTTCCACACCTATTGTAAGCTGTACAGGAACTTCAATGACAGTCATTAACCTCCCGAGATCCATGCCGCATGTGCACATGCCAAAACCCTCTTCTTTTCTGGGTTTGAGGTGATTATAGAGGTGTCAGTTTTTTAAATCACGAAGGGAAGAAGCTTAGTCCTGACAACAGATGGCTGACAACGGCAAGATAATTCTCAAGTCACGGCGAAGATGCAAATTATTACATACGTTGAGCATCTCAAAGGTAAGATTTTTCGCTTTGAAGCTTGTTTGTCGTAGCTCATCATGGAGTACCTCGTATGCCCTGAAGCGAATCTGCTTTTGGACTGATACTTCAGTAAGTCTTGTAACGTTACTAGAATCATTAATTGCAGGTTGCCCTGAAGTCGACGTGAATTAGCGGCACTTACTAATTTGCTATAGAGAAAATCACTGAATGCATTCGACGTTATCGTACTTATGTAGCATTTAGTCTCTTAAAAGTTACTGCGTTGGAATTGCTGGTGCATCGCACTAAAATATGATACTGAACCAGGTGGGTCTCACCAAAGAACAGGACAAAGAGGGTCACGGAGAACTTGGACGGGATGAAGAGGAACAGCACGGTGAAGAGCACCATGCTCAACTGCGCTTCAAAAAGGATGATATGCCATTATATAATGCCTTCTCTGCGTGATTTTTCAGTAGGTGGACGAGATGAATTAGAAATGACCATATGCAGTTCGTAGGCTGCTTCGCGTGAGATACCACCAATCGAGAGGGCAATCGCAAGAGGAAGTCTTCTTCGGGGTGTGCAGGCCGAACAGCACGAACGAGGTGACCAATTGATTCTGGCATAAATAATTGATGAGATGTAGTCCGGCATCCCTTCCATAACGATACCCCCTTCGTGCCCTTTGTTCTATTCACCCAAGCTAAAGCCGGTTCTTTTGGGATATGATTCGCCATCATCACCAGTAGCATGCGATAAATAGCAATAAGTAGCACAATGTTTCAAATAAGGTTTCTGGGAATGTTGTCTGGTGATTTTCATAGAAAATCATGCAAGTAATATATTATTCAAGGTGTGCTGAAAGGGCGAGTACAGATTATTCAAAATGTTTCCTGGCAGAATAATATCAGATCATTCCATAAGTAATTTCGTTTTTCTGGCATAGCTTTACTTGTGTCTTCTTTATATTGGGTTGGAAAGAAAGTCTTGCAACACTGCGCGTTTTTTTTCTTCAAAATTTTATAACTTTATTGAAATGCAATTTCAGTCTACAATGTAATGACCATTGTTGTCTATGACATGTTCCCAACGCACGGGTAACTGCTCGATGCCCTTTGCCCAGAACTCTGGCGATTGCGAAGCGAAGTAACGGCCGACATCACTTTCGAACCGTGCTCGATCGTCGAAGGCCTTGTCCCGCAGGTGATTCTTGAGGGTCCGGAACAAGTGATTGCCGGAAGGGGCCAAGTCCGTAGAATACGCTGGATGGGGTAAAACTTCCCAGCCCAGTTCCGAAATCGTCTGGCGAGTCATCATCGCAACATGTGGACGAGCGTTGTCTTGCAGAAGGAGAACTTTTGTCGCGTTTGGGACGCTCTTTTTGAATGACACCAAACAACTTCTGATGTCGAGCAGCGTAGACGACGGCAGTCACGGTGGTACCGGTTGGCAGGAGCTCATAGTAAAACATTCCTTCTGAATCCCACCGACAGAAGAGAAGAACCTTCTTCTCGTGGAACCCTGGTTTCGGTTCGTGTGGCGGCAATTCTCCTCGTGGAAGCCACTGACTCTTGCGAGTATGGTCGACGTCGAGGACCCAGCTCTCATCTCCAATAACGATTTTCTTCAGAAGGTCCATTCTGTGCGGACGAAGGAGCAGTGATTCGCAGACACCGACACGGCTTGCTCTGTCAGAGTCGCCGAACCGATGAGGGATCCATGTCGAGTAAACCTTCCGATAGCCGAGGTCGTTCAGATGGTTGCCGATGGCCATATGGGTGACTCCAAGTGTAGTCGCCGATTCGCGAGTGGTGGCGTTCGGCTTCGCATTGAGGGCGTTCCGCAGGGCTTCGTCATCGACTGTAGATGGTCCCGAGCGTGGTCGATCTCCGAAGGTCGTGTCACAAGATTCGAAGCGTTTGAACCATCGAGACACCGTGGAATAGTGGACGACGTTGCCCTTGAATCCAGCGCAGATGTTGTCCGCGGTGGCTCTCGCAAAGAGTGTCCTTGGAGGAACTCGTAGTAGACGATGGGGCGAAGAGTTGCTCGTTCGATCGGAGCCATGGCTGCAAACTGATGGCAGAAGCCGCCTTATATACCCCGAGGGCAGAAGCTTCGAGAACATTCCAGCATATACAAATGCAAAGCCTCGCCCATCATTTCTTTGAAAATTTTTATAAATAGTTTTAGAAAGTGTTGCATGTCTTATTTTCCAACCCAATACATGTATCTGCGAACATCCCATGGAATATTTCTATGCTAACTTGTGCAGGGGTTAGTCGTCAATATACGTGCAGGTTTTCACGAGGTAACAGTGCTCCGTTTTTCTTGGAAACTAAAGACAAGATGGAGGTGTCAGAAGAACACATTAGGCATATAATGCTTTATGAATTTAAGAAAGGGAATAACGCGACTGCAGCCACGAAAAACATTCGAGATGTTTATGGTGAGGAATTCTGAATACGAGGAAATGCCAGAGGTGGTTCCAGATATTCAGGTCTGGTGACTACAGCTTAACTAATGAAGCACGTTCAGGCCGACCTATTGAGTTTGATGATGAACTGCTGGTGGCTACACTTGATGAAGATCCTGCTGTAACTGTTGAAGTACTTGCTCAGAAGCTCAATTCCACCCGTTCCACCGTTCACCGCCACTTGCGACGGCAAGGAAAAGTGTCAAAACTTGGAAAGTGGGTTCCACATATATGTTCACCAGACAATTAGGGATCGAGTAAATATTTGCTCTTCCCTACACTCTCGTGCACTTCAAGCGTCGTTTTTGAATCGTCTCATTACTAGGGATGAAAAATGGGTGCTTTATCACAATGTTAAGCATCGTCGACAGTGGGCTACTGCTGGGGAACCTGCTGTACCACAATCAAGAAGAGGTCTTCACCCCAGGAAGGTTTTGCTGTGCGTTTGGTGGAATATTCTTGGCATTTCAGGATTTCAGGATAGTTAGTGATATCAAGAGACGATTTCGTCCATTTCGATATCACGTGTCGAGGTCGAGCGTCCCTTAATTTTAGGGTAGGCCTAACCCTCTTTAAGCTAAATATATATATATATTTTTTTGTTATTTGACTATCCTAGTTGCTTACTATCTAGTACGTAACGTCAACATTGCCCCCCACCTTTTTACCTGTCCATGAACGCATCTAATTTCTTCTTAAAGATAGTCCCAGCGCGGGGCAGCCACTACTTCGTCATCTAACGCATTCCACGCGTTCACCACTCTGCAAGTAAAGAATTCCTGTCTCGACCTGAGCCGCACCTGCGGTTTGCGCAACTTAAGTCGGTTACCTCTCGTTCTCTTGCTGTCATCAAACTGGAAAAACCTACCACACTCGACATTATCTATTCCTTTAAT
>CAJPEV010004913.1:0-18326 GCA_905338385.1 Darwinula stevensoni
CTAGTGGCCCGGCGAAGAACTTCAAGGTGTTCACTTCAATGCGAGCGATGAGGGAGCATTTGGTGAGTAATAAGAGAGTAAATTCGAAAAGCTCACGGTTGTGCTCACTTTTTACTCCCCAAACGCTCGGAATTTTCTGAGTGTACTGCTGTATCAGGATGTTCCTATGTGAGTCTTCGGAGGGCCATCACTGGCGTGTGGTTGGTTTAAGCCTGCTCGTGGTCGTTTTCAAAATGGTGAAAAAGATGTAGGAAAATAATCCACATTGCACAAACTGCAATTGTAGATGCAGCCGCGCATTATGCATCATCTGGGAGAGAATAAGGATGAGGAAGCCAGAGCATCTCACACAGATCCGCTTCCATTGCCAAGAGATGAGAACATCCCAGGGACATCCCAGGGACATCCCAGGGACATCCCTTCCGGATGCGGAGGCATCCAGGAGCGGGATCCGCATGGGAATGCGAGGTCTTCCCGCAGGCGCGCCTCACTCGCGATAAACTTTTCAATAGAGAGAGAGAAAAAAAAACGAAAGTTGCGTAGCTTATCGCCGGAATTTCCTGGTTTATTCTAGGGCTAGGTCACATCTTCAGATAAATGTTTTTAAGGTGTTCGATCGTCTTCCTCTGAGAACTGCGTGAGAAACCAATGGGAACTTAGGGACAGGGGACTCATTTCGATAAAATCCGGGAACCCTGCTCCTCTGGCCGGTTTTCGGAACTTTCTCAGGCACATTGGCTCGTTTTCGGAGAACGATTGGCCAACCGATCGCTTGCCGAAGATGCTCCAACTTCGCCAGCCATGGCCCGACGATAAACAAGCGAAAATTTTCGACTTGGTAGTTGCCAAACGAGTGGAGTAAATCGCGTTTAAAAACTGCTTGCTGTCAAAATGACCGGTTCGGTACTTCTAATGTTAAGCTAATCTACGGGAAGATTATCACCGTCCAACGGATTCCCGTAGAGGACCATCGTAAGAGAGACTTAACAGACGCATGTCACCCATAATTCGAACCCGAAGGAAATGGATACGTCGGGAAAGAAGCCAGCGATCGCACCGACGCCTGGCGACGCGATCCTGCGCCTCTCTTCCTTCGGGCCTGCTCGGCCTTCTCGTTCTCCGGCTTCTCGCATTCGGCTCTTTCCTCTGATTCTATTCGCAGGAATGAGTTTTCGCCTTTCTTCCACTGTGTCGAACCGGCGCCTAGACAGTGGGTGAGGGTGGTCAGTGAGGGTAGTCAGTGAGGGGCTGGGGCGATCATGACGCGTCATGGACGTCTTCAGTCATGAGTAAGGTGCAGTTCATCCTCATTTCAATTTTAAATTAGCGGGAAAAAATAAGTAAAACGTTTCATTCTTTTGGCAGTCTCTTGCATAATTCAGTCAAATCTGCAAACCTTGATAACTGAATCAAATATTGCCTTCTACCCTAAGTAAACACATATTTCATCCCACTTCAAGGCCGTGACACACCAAACATTTTCCCTTATTTTACCAACCGTAACAATATGAGTTTGCTGATGCTGAGATGGAGGTAAGTCGCGTTCCATCTACATCTCTTTTAGATGTTTTTAGAAGCTCTATTTCAGCGTCAACATCTAATAAAAATGAAATAGGTGTAGTCACTATGTTTCATATTCTGGTTTCTTATTTTAAATAATCGTAGTTTGAGCCTATATGTCAATTAGATCTGCATGCAGCTGGAGCATTCCCTAGTTTTGCTTACCTGAAACAATTTCACCCTTCATTGCTTACCATCAGACCGATTCGAAGAATGAAATGAGTTCCGCTTATCGCAATCAGGGAAGACAGAGGCCGAAAATGAGGCCAGCCTTGAAGAAAATCGTCTATCCAATCCTGGCGATAGCCGTTCTCCTCCTCATCTTCCTGCTCGTCTTCTTCATGATACCCTCGACCGTCGAAATGTCGCCGATCTTGGAGGCCATGGATCTGACAGTCGACCCATGCGAAGACTTCTACAGATTCGCCTGCGGGTCCTGGGCGAGAAACAACCCATTGCCTGCAGGCAGGAGCACGTGGAATGCGGTCACGAAGTTGGAGAGGGAAAACCATCTCGTCTTGCGGAATGCACTCGGTATGCTTGCATCCAGATAGGAACCCAAGTCGCAATGGAGTAGAAGCAGTCTTGCCTTCTATACTTGCAGATGATTTGATGAAGCGAGGCGGGAGTCTCGATGGAAGTTCGGCGGAGTCGCAGGCTCTGCGCTATTATGCCTCCTGCATGGACCAAGATGGGAAGATCGAGGAGCTCGGTGCCGCTCCTCTCTTGGAACTGATCGAGGAACTCGGGGGATGGAACGTTTCGTCGAGGGATTTCAATGCCGCAAGTTGGAACTTCCAGAAAACCGTCCAGACCATGCACAATCGATTCAAATTTGGCGGACTTTTCAATTGGTGGATTGATGTTGATGACCGGAATTCAGCACAGTACATCATCCAGGTCAGCATGACCTCCCAATGGAAAATATAATTTTAGTCCTCACTGGCTCTTGAATTTATGAGTATGTTTTCTTAGGTGAGAGGGTGGGGGGGATAGTGTGCAACAGCACAAAATCACAGAGGTATTTTCTGTTGAAGTCTATGGAGATGTGCAAACTTCAATGTTGACAGAACTCAAATTTGTGTTTGCTAGTGATTTTCCCATTAAGAATTTTTCATGATCATTACTGGGGATATCTTTAAGGTATCGCAGCATGCAGTCTTTTTCGTTTCATTTATTATAGATTGGCGAAGGAGGACTGAGTCTGCCATCACGGGATTACTATTTAAAGAAACACATCGAAGAAGACAACGTTCTTTCATCGTTGCTGGACTTCATGACGAGGGTAAGCAAGTAAGTGAAAGGAAAACGATAAGACCGGAAAATAGAGTCAATTTTAAAGATGTGACTGAACCGACCAATCCTCTCAAAACAGGTCGGGATTCTCCTACTCAAAGAAACGAAAGAGCTTCGTGAAGAACGGAATCAGTCAATACGAAGTCAGATGAGAAATGTGATCGAGTTCGAGGTCCTCTTGGCCGTCATCAGCACTCCCGTTGGTCAGAAATGGAACGAGCGAAAACTGCATCACAAGATGAGTCTGATGGACCTTCAATATCGGGCCCCTTTGGTAAGTCGGAAGATCCCGTTCGCCATCGACTTCATGCGAGTTGATGCAATCCCTTCGAACAGCTGAACTGGACGGAGTACATGCGCGAGGCCTTCGGTCGGACGAGCAGGAGCATCAGCGGGAACGAGCCCGTCCTGGTTCACGGGGTGAGGTATCTCTCACGCCTGACGAGGCTGGTGAAGGAGAGGCTGATCTCGGCCGAGGGAAGAATGTGAGGTCTCGTCGATAGGATCGATGAAGGTCGCTGGCTGTTTGTGCCGATTGGCTGCTTATTCGGCTTGTGTGCGCCTCGGGATTTTGGGTAGTGGATGCGGGAACTCTCGTGGAAGCATGGCTGTTTAAATGGATGCTTTATGGCACAAAAACTCCCAGAAACGATGAGGATCTCGTGGATTGTGCATGCTCCGTGGTACATTTACCACTGCCACTTGGGACGTAAGAGTTACTTGAGATTTCGCTTCATAGCGCTAAACGATGAGTGAAACAGTTTTTAAAAAATTAAAAGTAAAAATTTTGTCACAAACTGTGATGTTGGCTTAAGTATAGACGTGCGATGAACGAATGATCCAGAATACAAGCCTCGCTCCATAAAGTTCATCGTCAGAACCACATAAAATTTCAAAGCGAAATCGAACAATTTGCAGTATAAATGTGCACATATTCAGACAACCTGCTTCGCTTTTTTCTGGAAGAATGCACTGCAATCGTATGATTCCAACGCGAATGGTTTTTGTTTTCCTCCTTTATTGCCTGCTGTCAAAGAAAGGACTTTTTAGTGGAGCTTCTGGCTTGTATGATTTCGCCATAATTTTGAAATTTAATTTCCTCTTCCCATGAACTATTGCATATTGCGAACCGTCAACGTTGCCTGAATGCATTGATGTGAAACAGCGCCACATTTTTCTTTCGAAGCAGGACCAGTACAGGCTGGGAATAACGTAAGATCCGATTAGCTGCCGGAGACTCAAGGGGACATTACGTTTGGAAATTAATTGGGGCTGTCAATTCGATTAGATTAATGGATTAATGTATTAATCGCGATTTAAAAAGTCAGTCGAAATTAATGGAATTTTAATCGTCCCTAATCTCCCCCTGAATGCCTCTTTTCCCCCATAGAATTTTACTGTGTAGTTCATAGTTTTGCAAAACAGCCGAAAACGAAGGCTTTATCAAGAGAATGAATTGCAATGATGGCTTATAGAAAGTTTCGCACTGCTCACTCCTCAAAACGACATACTATTTTTGGAAAATGGGAACAAAGCCATCGCTTTCAGATTATTAAAATAAAAAAAAGGCTTCCTGACCCCTTTGCTTCCAGAAGCGTTCTGGCACGCATCCCGTGGACTTCTGTCTAGTCTACGGTCTTTAAAGGCATAGTCTTGCAGGCCACGCGCGTCGGGCCAAGGTAACAGCGGCCTACGGCAGAGCGACAGAGAAGTCACTCGATACGAATGGGGAAAAGAAAATCTTAAGGAAGAAGCTTGAATAGGATGCACAGAAGGAGGAGGGGAGTTGGGCACGGGCATGGGACTGGAGAGGCAGGAAAGAATTAAATGTAAAGACTGGGGAGCGAGATGCGAACGCATACGAGCACCGGCGAACGTCTGTGGGAACGGAAAGTAACAGAGAGGGGGAAAGCTGGGGGCAGGCGAGAGAAGTGGAAACCCTCTCCTATTCCTTGTTTGCTCCTATTTTTGCTCTTCCATCCTGTGCTTCCCCTTAAACGAATCTCCGCGTAATGAAGTGTCACTGTGTACGTCCAATCATTTAGATTACATTTTTGCATCCTTCCGTTTTGGGTTGGCTAAATGCCAAAGAGCCTCAGAGCTCCTCTTCGCTTACGTTTCATTATTTATCATTATTTATTCATTATTTATTTATTTACTTATTTATTATCTGGCTAAGTTGTAACAATTTTCTTTCCGGCTGGAACGAGTCCCTTGCAGGATGAACTAAGGGATGGATAAAAATTCAATTAGTAGATTGATTAATCGATTAAATGGCACACGATTAATCGATTAATTATTTTCGATTGATAGCCCTAAAATTTATTAATATAATTAAAGTCAGAGGAATTTTTCGGCCTGTCTCAAGAAACTCCTCGCACAAGATCTTTATAATCCTCAGATATTTCGCATTTAGAAATTGCTGCAGTGCTAAAAAGATTTGAGCTCGCCGACGATATCGATTTCGTTGTAGCAAGAAGTGATCGTATTTCTTCTTTCGATGAAAAACGAGTTCTTCAACGTTCTGAGGAAACAAAAGATTTTTTCCCATGTAATTCAGGCCATGCATTGTTGTTTTCCTGCATGGAAAGGACGCTTGGATCCGCCCTGATTTTTCTCGACTTGAAATCCTTCAGTGCAAGGCCATTGGGCCTTTCCCCACGTTAATTTCATAACATTCCAAGCCATAGACAGCCTACGAGCCTCTTAAAGGTATTTCTGGGGCGAAATCCTGCCCTCAGCACATTTCTCATTTTGATTCAATGCCGTTCCAAATTTGTCCTTCGTGTCCTCGAACGAAATTTGTCCTGCGATTTCAAGTATGACTCTCAATGGCAAAATAATTAACCAAGAAAACTTAATCGATATTTGGTTTCCCTGGGAGAAATCACACTTTGGCAGACCGGTAGAAGATTGACTGGCAATTAAAACTGCTGATCTCCCATCATCTCAGTTCAAATAAAGATTTCGATCGACAGCCAACTGGGGAATTACCTGATGTGGCACGCCGCGATGGAGGCGATCCCCCTGATGCCGCGGCCCTTCCGGGAGGCGGCCGCGGGCCTCCGCGCGGCAATCGCGGGGGCGGAGGGGGAGGCGAGCCGGTGGGAGGAATGCGTGGTGGGCGCCGCCGGGTTCTTCGGGGATGTCGCGGGGGCGCGGTTCGTCGAGGCGCGATCGCCCGAGTCGGCCGAGGGTCCGGTGAGTCTCTTCATCTTCCCCCTGAAATGGAATAATAATGTGTGATAAGCAATTTGCGAATAGTATATGTACTATTTTATTATGTTATCATATGTGAAGAACTGCTCCAAATTATAACAATTGAGATCGGAATTTCTTAAAATTGGATGGATGGAAATTTGTTAACTTGTGAATTTGATTTGAATCCAGATAGAATGAGGGTAGGTTTTGAAATTATTTGGCACCACATAAGGACTCAAAGTGGCATAATTAATTAGTTCCGTTCCATTTCAAAAGCGATGTCGTAGGTTTTAAATATCGGTATAAGTATTGCTGTAAATATCGGTATACATATTGGTATAAATATTGGTATACATATTGGTATAAATATTGGTATACATATTGGTATAAATATTTGATTTATATGCAGGTCCGAGAAATGATCAGGGAGATCAAGAAGGCATTTACGAATAACCTGAGCACCTTGAAGTGGATGGACGAAGAGACTCAGCACGCTGCCTTCGTGAAGGCCAAGGCCGTGAGGAAAATGATCGGTCGGTCCAATTTTTTCTTCGAAGCTCTTTAAATCGAAGATTTCGGAAAGGATGAAGGCTCGATGATCAGGTCATCCGAAGTCGGACGCGTCGAAAATGGGCGGGTTGTACGAGGGGGTGGACCTCAAGCCGGATGAGTACTTTCGGAACTGGATGAGGTTGAGGGAATGGGCGCTTTCAAGGGCGTTGGATGACCTTGGGGAGCCCGTGGATGATAAGTGAGGGTGTCGTTTCTCGTGTGGTTTTTTTTTTGCGACGGTCTCTTGGAGTCTCGCTTTTTTTTCACAGGTGGCTGGTGTCTCCGGTGGCGGTGAATGCGTATTACGTGCCGGCTCGGAATCAGATGGTGTTTCCGGCCGGGATTTTGCAGCCTCCGTTCTATTCGCCTCATTTTCCCGAAGCCGTGAATTACGGTGGGATAGGGGTCGTGATAGGGCGTGAGCTCATGCATGCTTTTGATATCAGGGGTTGGTATTCATTCATTTGATTTATTTAGTGTTCGTAGTTGCTTACCATTTTTTTTTCCTCTGGCGATACCCATCGTAAGATGGGTATACCACGATGGGTATACGGTTAAATTTAACCGTAACCGTTACATACAAACGTTGATTTTTAATTTGCGCTGCCACGACGGGATCTAGACTTGTACAAACGTTTAGGAAACTTATCCACTATGGTTTAATGCAGTAAACATGAAGTCATTCTCATTAACCGTAACCGTTACATATAAACGTTGATTTTTAATTTGCGCTGCCACGACGGGATCTAGACTTGTACAAACGTTTAGGAAACTTATCCACTATGGTTTAATGCAGTAAACATGAAGTCATTCTCCCCTGAAAACATCTTTCAGATTTTAAAACTCTCTTAAGACGGCAACGACGTGGTCAAATCGCCTCCACGCTCAATATTTTTCGAAAAAATACTGTTCCTGATTATGATAAAAATTCACCCTCCAAAAGGGATGAAATCGAATTTTGGCTAAGCTTTCGCTGCGCCAGAATAAATTGCTCCTAGTGAGGTCGCCACCGCTGCAAAAAGGCGCTGAAAGCGGCCAACAGCCTTCGAAACCAAAGCCAGCTCTCGACTGTTGAAGAACTTGCTTCGTGAGGTCTCAAGGACGGATTCAAGGCTCCACCTAAGGTCAAGAGCGCGTGCCAAGCCTCACCAAGACATGACGTTGCTCTCAAATTCAATAGTTGGACAGGAGATCTTCAGCACTTTGGTTATACGAGAGCAAAATTTAACCGATGGACAAATATGGAAGCACCCAAAGTACCTCAGGTACCAAGTGCCTGAAGCACCCAGACAAATCCGACATGTCCGCCCCACCGTCGAAAAGTGGCGAATCTCTGAAAGTGGTTCAGAAACAAAACCGTGAAGCTCGCGGATTGCGCGCCTTAATCCCATCAAGGACTGGTGGGATTATTTGAGTGGGCGCTTAAATGCCAAACAGATAAGGCCGAGGCGCATGCGTCGAGTTGATTCAGAGCAGAAGACTATCGGAAGATTCGCCGAGCGCAATACGATAATGAAAATCATTAGAAAATAATTAAAAAAAGACAAAAACTGTCCACACGGGTGAGCTTCATTCGATCTTCTATTACTCAGCGTGTGCGAAGGCAATCGATTAGAAGCTCGCGTCTAACAAAGGAGAAAAACCATTGTTATCCGGAGAGTGCTTCGAGTTTCAGATACCAAATCTCGTTGGAAAGTTCTGGCAGCACAAAGACAAAAGTAAGTTACATTAAGTAAGTTACATTACGTAAGTAAGGTGCATTACTGCTTCACCCGGTTGCTCTCGGGTTTCTCGGGTTAAATAAAACAGAATTTGGCCTGAGCCGAGATTCTTAACGCGGCAGCGAAATCGATCGATCTTGTTTGGGCCGATCTCAATTGGCGAAAGCCAATCGAGATCGATATTCCTGCGAGATGGAGCCGAGCAGAAATTTACATTGCAATTCGCCTAATAACTCCCTCGCGGCAACGGAACGATCCAATCTCGACTCAATCCCGAAATCCTCAGGAAGAGAATACGACAAGCACGGCAACGCGAGTTCGCGGTGGAGCGAAAACGCGACGACGCGGTTCGCCCACGAGGCCATGTGCCTCGCCCAGCAATTCGCCCGCTTCACGGTCTACGGGGAAGGCCTGCACGGGATGCACACGCTAAGTTCGTTTTTTATATTTTTCTTAAATTTCATTTTAAATTAATTTTTCTTAGTTTAAATTTTATTTTAAATCAATTTTTCTTATTTTAATTTTTATTTTAAATCAATTTTTCTTATTTTAATTTTTATTTTAAATCAATTTTTCTTATTTTAATTTTTATTTTAAATCAATTTTTTCCTATTTTAAACTTTGAACTAATTTTTTCCTCATTATACATTTTAATTAAACATTTTTTTGTCGTGTTTTGCTACAGACGAGAACTTGGTGGATCAGGGCGGCCTGAAGGTCGCGTATGCGGCGTACCAGGCGTCTCAATGCAGACGGCTTGGTTTCCAGCATTTTCCGCTTCCGGGATTGAATTTCACTTCTCGGCAGCTTTTCTTCATCAGTTTTGCACAGGTTTGCATCAGTTTGCACTCTTCATTTCTCAAGGAAAAAAATTGGAAGCTGGTGGGTGGCCCGTTGCACCGATTGGCCCAATTGCACCGACCAATAAAATGTTGGTACAACCAGTTGAACCAATATTTTATTACCCTCTGATTTTTATTTACTTTTCCACTCCAAAAAAAAAATTCGAAAATTTAATTTAATTAAGATTTAATTAAGCGTCCCCAATTGTACCATTGGGTGATTCGGTCCGATGGTCACAGGACTGCGTCTAATTCATTCTTAAATGACTTAATTGAATGCGTTTCATGTCATTTTTATGTTAATATGTAATTTAGTGATCCATCATTTCCAGACTCTGTGCTCGGTGAAGACGAAGAAGGCACTCCTCTTCCAAGCGGAGAACGAGGGCCATTCGCCGAACAGGTTCCGCGTGATCGGCGCGCTGCGGAACAACGAGGACTTCAGCTGGGAATTCGGCTGCCCGCGGGGGTCGCACATGAACCCGGGGGCGAGGTGCCGGGTTTGGTGAGGGGCTTGGTGAGGGGTTTTGTGAGGGGTTTTGTGAGGGGTTTGGTGAGGGGTTTTGTGAGGGGTTTGGTGAGGGGTTTGGTGAGGAGAATTGTATGATGCCGGGATGACATTTCGCCGCTTCTGCAGGAGGGAACGGAATTGGACCACCCCTGTTATGGAAAACAGCGAGAATAATGTCGGAATGATTTGTAATTGATGAATTTGCGCTTCGCACCAATTATCATTATTTATGTATCATCCACGAGAATATGCAGGAGGGAACGGAATTGGACCACCCCTGTTATGGAAAACAGCGAGAATAATGTCGGAATGATTTGTAATTGATGAATTTGCGCTTCGCACCAATTATCATTATTTATGCATCATCCACGAGAATAAAACACAAATTTCCACAGCGAACTTTTCTATTGTCAATTAATTAGGGAAATTAAGGAATTTCCTTCAATCATACGAGGGCTGTCCGAAAAGTTCTCTGTAATGATTTTTAAACTGAGTTACACTCGATGAATATTCATTAAATTTCGGCAAGCACTGGTTATACCTAATCGTATTCACTGTGCAAAGTTTGGTATAAATTTAGCCACATTTAAACTCGCTGCCGGATATCGCGTACAGTCACTATAAACGCCTCCGTCGGACAAGAACATCCTCGAATCTCAGACATTCGAGTCATCACCAAGTTCCATGTTCTGCTCGGCAAGAAACCGACAGAAATCCATCAGCTGATGTCAACGGCTTTGGGCCAGCACTGTCCAGCTGACGAGACGATCCGGAAGCGGTCAAAGCTCTTCCTGGAGGGGAAGACGGTCCTTGAAGACGAGCCACGAAACGGGCGATCCCGCAAGTCGCCGACCTCCACCGAGAAGACCGCCGAATCACCACCAGGCAGATGAGCCGGACGCCTCACCCGATGCCGCTCATCGCATCGTCACCGATGAACTGGGCAGGAAGAAGGTCGCTGCTAAGGCCTCACCTCCTGACAAAAGATCGACGGCAATGGTGGATGACCGGAAATTGGTCGCCCACTTCGTGGCTCGTCCGTCTTCGTGGCTGGACATTGGCTGGACATTGTTGGCCCAAAGCCATTGACATCAGTTGATGGATTTCTGTCTGTGTGTTGTTGAGCAAAACATGGAACTCGATGATGGCAAGAATATCATGTCTCGAGAATGATTCTAGCACGACAGAGGCGTTCAAAGTGACTGTAGGCAATAGCCGGCAGCGAGCTTAAATGTGGCTAAATTTATACCAAACTTTGCTCTGTGAATACGATTAGATATAACCAGTGATCACCGAAATTTAATAAAGATTCATCGAGTGTAACTCATTTTAAAAATCATTACAGAGAACTTTTCGAACAACCTTCGTACCGACGTTCGCACGCTCTGGGTGTCTTACACTGACACAACAAGGTTGCAAACTATTCCCTATAATCACTTCCAGCTCCTGGGCGTAATAAAATCGCGGCTCAGCGCCGAAATTCTCGCCGATGAGGCTCAATGAAAACAAAGGGGAATCCCGTGTGAAGCGGTCCAGTTCCGGCCGGACGGGGGTGAAGCCACTTGTGAAAAGGCCACTTGTGAAAGCGCCGAACGTGAAGGAGGCAGCTGACGTTTGCTTTCGCGCTCTTGAAGGCTCTCTCGCTCCTTTTCTCTCTTTCCGATACAATAGATACTCGGGACGATCGATGAGATGATGGCCGATGTTATGAGCATGATGACGGGTTTCGATGGGGAAACAATGGGCCATTTACCCTTTAATGGTCCCGTTGCTGGGTAAAACATATATTGTCCTCTCACGAATGAATAACTATTTATATTCAGAACCACTTCTGACAAATATACCGTAGCGATCAAAAGAATATTTGTAAATCAAATAAAAAATTCTTAGATTAATCGTAATTGGCATGGCAGCTGTGCGTGAAGCATGACCGCCGCTGCCACGGCTGAGCATAAAGGCGATCCATTACAGTTTATGGATNACATTTAAACTCGCTGCCGGATATCGCGTACAGTCACTATAAACGCCTCCGTCGGACAAGAACATCCTCGAATCTCAGACATTCGAGTCATCACCAAGTTCCATGTTCTGCTCGGCAAGAAACCGACAAAAATCCATCAGCTGATGTCAACGGCTTTGGGCCAGCACTGTCCAGCTGACGAGACGATCCGGAAGCGGTCAAAGCTCTTCCTGGAGGGGAAGACGGTCCTTGAAGACGGTCCTTGAAGACGAGCCACGAAACGGGCGACCCCGCAAGTCGCCGACCTCCACCGAGAAGACCGCCGAGTCACCACCAGGCAGATGAGCCGGACGCCTCACCCGATGCCGCTCATCGCATCGTCACCGAAGAACTGGGCAGGAAGAAGGTCGCAGCTAAGGCCTCACCTCCTGACAGAAGATCGACGGCAATGGTAGATGACCGGAAATTGGTCGCCCACTTCGTGGCACGTCCGTCTTCGTGGCTAGACATTGGCTGGACATTGTTGGCCCAAAGCCATTGACATCAGTTGATGGATTTCTGTCTGTGTGTTGTTGAGCAAAACATGGAACTCGATGATGGCAAGAATATCATGTCTCGAGAATGATTCTAGCACGACAGAGGCGTTCAAAGTGACTGTAGGCAATAGCCGGCAGCGAGCTTAAATGTGGCTAAATTTATACCAAACTTTGCACAGTGAATACGATTAGATATAACCAGTGATCACCGAAATTTAATAAAGATTCATCGAGTGTAACTCATTTTAAAAATCATTACAGAGAACTTTTCGAACAACCTTCGTACCGACGTTCGCACGCTCTGGGTGTCTTACACTGCCACAACAAGGTTGCAAACTATTCCCTATAATCACTTCCAGCTCCTGGGCGTAATAAAATCGCGGCTCAGCGCCGAAATTCTCGCCGATGAGGCTCAATGAAAACAAAGGGGAAACCCGTGTGAAGCGGTCCAGTTCCGGCCGGACGGGGGTGAAGCCACTTGTGAAAAGGCCACTTGTGAAAGCGCCGAATGTGAAGGAGGCAGCTGACGTTTGCTTTCGCGCTCTTGAAGGCTCTCTCGCTCCTTTTCTCTCTTTCCGATACAATAGATACTCGGGACGATCGATGAGATGATGGCCGATGTTATGAGCATGATGACGGGTTTCGATGGGGAAACAATGGGCCATTTACCCTTTAATGGTCCCGTTGCTGGGTAAAACATATATTGTCCTCTCACGAATGAATAACTATTTATATTCAGAACCACTTCTGACAAATATACCGTAGCGATCAAAAGAATATTTGTAAATCAAATAAAAAATTCTTAGATTAATCGTAATTGGCATGGCAGCTGTGCGTGAAGCATGACCGCCGCTGCCACGGCTGAGCATAAAGGCGATCCATTACAGTTTATGGATCACCTTTATGCTGCCTGCTTCAGAGATCCAGAGAAAACAAATTAAGTCATGAGTTCAACTTGATCAATGTTTCGAGTTTTGTGCGCTCCCTCCTTGAATTCTGCTATTCAAAGCTGTCTTTACTCACACCCTTAAGCCGTTATAGTTCTAAGATTGAGTGGCTTAAAATCCATCATTAGTTAATGCCAATTCATTCCCATATGAGCGGAAGCGAAGAAGCAATGGCGATCAGCAGCCAAGCAATTGTGATCAATAGCCAAGCAATTGTGATCAATAGCCAAGCAATTGTGATCAATAGCCAAGCAATTGTGATCAATAGCCAAGCAATTGTGATCAATAGCCAAGCAATTGTGATCAATAGCCAAGCAATTGTGATCTTATCGGTTCGTTAACACTAGTTATCGGTTCGTTAACACTAGTTATCGGTTCGTTAACACTAGTTATCGGTTCGTTAACACTAGTTATCGGTTCGTTAACACTAGTTATCGAAAGCAATTGTGATCAATAGCAAAGCAATTGTGATCAATAGCCTGGCAATTGAGATCAATAGTCGAGCAATTGTGATCAATAGTCTGGAAATCGAGCGACCAATTGAGAGGCAGGGGAACGAGATCCTTCCCTAGGGGAGACGGATGATCCTTTGCAAATATTTGAACTCCTTCACTCAACCTTTTCTGGCTTTCCGGCCTCGTCTTAGTCCGGCCACATCGGACCGCCAAACGGATTCATGCATTTCTTTCTGACACGCTAAGCCTAAATTAAGGGCATCTAATTTAGCTTTTTTTTAAATGGCGAAATGGTGCGCTGGTAGCAACAAAAAGGATACTTTTTGTCACCTACAAATCTTTCGTTTGGTCGATCTCCTTCCTCCGAAAACTCCCCAGGAGTTCCCAAAAGAAAAGAAAAAAAAATTCAAAAATGGAACGAAATTCACATCTTTGAAAAGCGAGATGGAGTGATCTCCACGACCCCGGGGAAATGGAGATTCAAATTTGCGGGAGAGATTCTGTTAAGAGAGGAAAAAGCATGCCATATTTCGTTCCTGTTGATGCTCTCAGAAAGGAATACGACACGGTTGAATTTTGTCGCCTTGAAAGGGTTTAAGGAAGGTAATGGACGCTGCCAAAAGCCAATGCATTTCCTTCCCTCTTTCTCTGGAACCGTCCCCCACAGGATTGCTTAGTACCTCACACTATGTCTCACCTAGTCTCATTGTAAGAATGAATAAACGCGGACATTTCATCATTTCTTATTTCAATATACGAGACAGATTCATGAAGCTCAGGCCATAAAAAAGCTCATATTCCCGATAAGAAACCTTTAATTGAAGAAAGAAATTTCATCCAAAGGGAGCTTTAGAATACTGATAGTTTTCGCGGATTCAATCTGTCCTTCCCATATTCTGGGGTCGTAATGAGGAAATCAGGGATTGAAATCGTGTATGTTCCAAGTGACATAAAGGGATGGACCTTTCTATGAAACGTTCCATAATTAGTACACTCAGCGGTTGATCGACTCTTGTATTACCCTATGGCTCCTGCATATCTATGGTTCAGACTGATGCTGGAGCAGGTGGATATGCTAGTACCAGCTGCACTAGTACTGTAGATAGAAATGTCTCCTCCAATGTAGTTTACGAGCTGCCACAGAAAAAACGGACATATATATGGAGCGGCACATTCATACACCACGTTTGTACCATACTTGCACATTTAGGAATGCAATCTTGGTTCTGCTTCTCTCTCATGTACCGTACATATAAACCACATTTGACCCATAGATGTACTAGACTCGGTGCCACAGAAAACGAGGACATTAACGTTACGCCCTATGCATATGCCACCCGTGACCCATGTGTACATGTGTGGCTCATGAATGTGGGTCAAACTTGGAACAGCTGACTTCGCGGAGATAAACACATTTGGCTAAATATATCAATAATTGGAATAAATTGTTGACTGAGAGCTTTAGCAAAAGTTAATTTCATTACCTCGTTCAGTTAGTCCTATTCCTAGCAATCTATCCCATTTTGCACTTAATTGTAACCTATCATCACTCAAACTGAGAGTGAGCGTGCATTTTCTGAATGTTAAATAATAGGGCAAAGATGGTTGTTAACTGGCATGAATATTTGTTTTGAGTATGGGTATGAACATATTCATCAAATAACTCCTGAAATGTATGCAGGTACCTCACATTTTACATTTTCCACGAGCATAGCTAGGTTAAAGCTGCTGGAGGTGAAGAACTGGAACTTGAGTGCAAGGGCAATGGATATCCCTATTTTTGGAAGGATCCTCAAATGCATCTGTCTGGCCAGAAATTTCACGATTATCCCTTTCGAGAAAATCTAAGGTCATTGCTGTCCTTGATGGAATAGAAAGTCCTCTCCCTTCTCCCTGCTGCCTGGTCAACGATGACACCAGCGTCATTTCCGGGACTGCAATGCCGCATGGACTTTCAGCACCGAACGATGGGTAAGATGTTCCTTCTCTCATGTTAATGTACAGAACGGTACATGGTCCCTAAGTATGCCAAGTATCTCTGCAAGAAACGCTGCAGCGACACATATAAGGATCTCAACTACATTGGAATATTTAGTCTGGCTGTCATCAAGTGGGATGCGGGGGGGGGGTATTCAGACACATTTCGTAATTTACAGTCATGGCTCTCTTCTCCACAATCGATACAAAAAGGGGGGAGGGGACAAGCAGAGAAAAATAGTCCATTAAGATCGCCCTTTCAGACGTGAACGGAAAATATGTAAAACGAAAGAGGATGTGGCAGGAGGAAAAAAAGAGATACAAACGCAGTTTCTTGCTGCTGAAGTGATCCAATGCTGCAGAATTTGAAGAGAATGAAAATTTGAGATGGAATGCCAGCGCAATTCGGAACAAATACGGTTCGTCCCATATGACACAGCCAAAGCGTGTGCGATATATTCGCAGCACGAACGCATACAATCCAGATGGAGCATGGCAAGTGACATCTGCAGGGTTCACCGTGAAACTTGTGTACTATGGGGAACCGTCAGGGAGCGGTTGACCTCTCCAGAGAGTCAAGGTTCGTCGCTGGTTCGAGTTGTGCCTGCATTCTACAGTTTGCGGGAGAAAAATAGAGTAGAATTCCAAGCTATACGGGACGTCCATGAAACGCTGAAACGCCAAATAATGTTACGGCAACGTCCTACGGACGTTACTTGGATGTATGTAACCGCATCAATCATCTTCATGAAGGCTTAAAAGGCCAAAGCTGAAAGCTAGTCTCTCGCTCAGGCCGGGTTCATACTCGTGCGGTACAGCATGCTAGATGCAGCAACTGCATGCTGACCAGTGCAACATGCCCGTGTTGGATTGGATTTTGCCGCTGCTGCACAAGCTGTACAGCACGAGTATGAACTAGGTCTGCAATTGTAAGACAGTCTTAGACTATGTCTGAGTGTATGGGTTAACGTTGCCCTCGAGTTCCTGACATGGGAACCCTTGCCGTATTTAGCACGAGGGCCTCACCCACCATCGAGCATAGTGTATCGGCCCAGCCAGCACATCACGAGGTCAGTGGCTCGGACGGAGGGCTGTCCTATATATGTGGAGGAAGAGCTTCCTGTGAGCCGCCCTATGGAAGTCGTGGTACGAGCGCACCCACCAAGTTGTCGCGCCTCACCTCTGACCATTCTCCTTTGTCAAGAAATCCTCATTATTGACTCTCCGAACGTAATTAGTTCCCAGCCACCTCTCTCTCCATTTCGTACATATGACCAGAGACAAGAGACAAAGTCATGTTTACATTTCAGGTCAGAACTTTCGCTTTTAAGTGTCAGGAAATGAAGGCCAGTTCCTCCGAGCTTCGATCTGAGCACAGCTCCTCAGATATGTGGAGTTGTGCCCATATTGCCCATTTTAGCTTGAATAATGCTCATCGCCTATAGGTGATAAGTATCTTCTTCTACCCTTCCTTCCTGTTCTGCCTCGAGATTAGACACTCTCGACTGTTGCCTCCCTTATCACCAAACGATTGAGCGTGAGGCACCTCGATGCCGATATGGCTTCGGCTCCCATTCCGTATATCGACCGACAGTCTCGCATTTAACCGATCCAGTGCTGCACGATGTTTGTTTTCCTTTCCCCATCTGGTGCGATCCCGGCAGCAGCCGCCCTGGATGCATCCCCGACGCGTCTGAAGCCGTGTTTCCTTCTACCTCTCTCTGTCCATTTCCGAGGAAATCCTGATTTGTATTATGCTCGGACCGATCGTGATGCGATTTCCACCGCCAGCAGTGAGAAAAACGCGCGGAACCATGACAAAAAAGTAAGATGCCTGTATACGGATGTGCAACGCACTTGAGTTTGTACTTAATGCAGCCGAATGGATATCGTTCCGGCTACCTCTCACTTTCCAACTGATTCCTGATTCCGGCAGTTCGTTTTCAGTGAGCAAAGCGAGTCCAGTGCGACGGCCTTAGCCTAAAATTAGGCCTTGGAAAGGCCTCTGCTAATGCTAGCTTTGGCGAGAATTCCTCAAGCCGTTCGTGGGCTTGACCGACAGATAGACCTACCAAAGTCTTTGATTGAAATCCAAAACTCACATAGTGCTTTTCACTGGCAGGTATGGAAGTGGCGTATTCTAAGAAATTCTTCTTTTCCACCGTTAATATCCGCAAGAAAATGAAGTTCTCCCATGCTCATGCGATCCGACACGTGTCCTCCGTCCGAAATCCCTCTTCTTGTCTTGAATTTCGCGGATCTCCGCTTTAATATTTGAGAAAGCACCAAGAAAACGGCATCAGTTATCACAGGCTCATTGGGAAGATCATCAGACGAAACAGGCGTTCTCTACAAGGAAAGGTGCAGAAGGAAATTTCAATATTAGGAGCGGGCGTCTCGCCTTCGCGCGTCTTCGCTACGGCATCCAGAATTAATGCATTATTGGCAACGACGTTTACCGATGAGTTTTTGGTCTTCTTCAAGGGGAGTGGCAACGGCGCTTATCGATGAGTTCGTTTCACTGAGCTAAAAAGAGAACTGGAGATGGCGCACAATACGATGGCTTTGGGGCAATTGGAAGCCATCTTAGTTGGGTCCGTGGTGGCTCTTCTCCATTCACTACAATGGGATTTTCATAATTTCCCATCTCAGTTTTCTTGCTGTCGTGATCATGGTGGCAGGCAGTCATGGTACCGGAGGCCTAATAATTCTTGGGGGAGTATCATAGGGCTGATAACGTGATGTCGGAACTCTTCTTTCATGTGGGC
>CAJPEV010004914.1:0-18319 GCA_905338385.1 Darwinula stevensoni
AAAGCATACCTAGATGCTGACAGTTCCATGGAATATACTAGCAGGTGGTCTCGTGACTTGATGCGTGTGGTTATGAGACCCATCTCAAGGTATTTATCAAAACTTAATATAAAATACAACACCCAACTTCACGAGGCAAACAATTTTTGGAATGATCTGGTATCTTAACTCCATCCTCTCATCTGTTAAATTCGCAGCCGTTTCATTCAATAGCGTCAATTTAAGTGCTTCTTAATGACATCACGTTGTCACTTTAGGGGATCCCACCCACCGAAAGTGACCCAGACTTCTGCTCGAGACTGAAACTGTCATTAACACCGTGCTTTGCTAAGACGCGCTATCTTCTGAGACATTCTTTGAGAGAAACCATGGAGAGCAGCTACTTTAGTCTCTCCATGGAGGCTGGCAAAGTGCAAGACCTTGGTGAAGCTAATGATTAGATACGAGAAGAGGTCCCATGTCCATGGTGCAGAGGGGGAGATCGGGTCTCTAACAAAATGCCAAAAACAATAATGCCGCCAGCCTAGAATAGCGAATGATGAAAATGTTGAACTGCCTACATGTGGAATCCCTCAGTTCCCCGAACGTTGAATACACCGATGGTAACGCAATCTCGAAAAAAATCCGAAAACCCAGACGAGTAGGTGAATTCGAAGTCAAGATCGTTAGACAGGAAGATTTTTATCATACTGAGATTCCATCATACTGAGATTCCATCATACACTCTTAGAAATTTCTGAGCGTTTGGGGAGTAAAAACTTAGCTCTATGTGAGCTATTTCAAATGTACTCTCTTATTACCCCCAAAATGCTCCCTCATTGCTCATAGTGAAGTGAACATCTTGAAGTTCTTCGCCGGGCCACTAGATGGAGGTAAGGGTTTCGCTTTTCGCACAATACACAAAAGTTCCCTTCCCTCTTTCCCTGGAATCGTCCCTCGCATGATTGTTTTGTACCTCGACATGAGTCTCACCTAGTTTCATTATAGGAATCAATAAAAATGGGCTTTCCTTCATTTGTGATCCACATATTCAAGACAGATTCATAGAGCCCAGGCCACTTACGAGCTCATATTCCTGATGAGGACCCTTTTGTGCAAACAGTTCGGCCGGCCACCTCCCCCCTTGAACAAGATTTTCTAATCTGCTTTGCATGTTCCCTCAAACTTCCCTTCGCGCACCCCACTAACTCTCAGCTCTTACTTTTGCACGCTGACACCTGATAAGGCCCGTCCGGCCAGTTGGATCCGCAAACGCCTTATGATCTTATGGGCATCTGTCCTTATCCCTTCCGATAGGATGTAAATATAATATCGACTTAAATAAAATCACACCTCTGACTCATGAAGTAAAACGGCTAGGACCCTATAAATTTCATTCTTCTTCGACTCAGGTGGACCTAAGTACTAAGCGCCCCAAAACACTGATACTAACCTAAATAAATTCAGGATGCTTTCTCAATAAGCCTGCATAGTTCCTTACTCTTTAATTAAACCCCTAAAGATAAAAAACCCTCAATGGAGAGATCCTGGAGGAGAAGCAGCTCTTTCTCGGGTTGACGTCTCCCCCATAGCCATGAGTCACCTTCTCAGGGCTAAGTCATTAGCTTCATGAGGGTCTTGCTCTCTGCCAGCCCTCATGTTGGAGCAGCTCTCTCTCGGGTTGACTTCTTCCCCATAGCCATGAGTCACCTTCTCAGGGGTAAGTCATTAGCTTCATGAGGGTCTTGCTCTCTGCCAGCCCTCATGTTGGGAGGATCTCACCATGGTGGGCGAGAGTCATGTGTCGGTCCACCACATGACAGCGGGGCCCACCATACCTTTAGCTCCTAATATTAAAAAAAAACCAGCACCATAAATGTTACATCTTCTCTATCCTAAAAGAAGAGAGCTCCTTTGAACATCTACTCATCCTCCCAAGGTTCCGGTACGGGAGGAGGAAGCAGTAGGTCACTTTGGTACTCATGAGTGCTGGTGAGGATGAGTATTTGTGTACTCGTCCAACCAACCCTAGAGTTCTGAAGTATGTAAAGGAATAGGAGATTCAGTGTATCAATTCTCTTCAATGATACTGATTGACTCTGTAAATACGCATGAATGCCAGGGGAAAATTAACATAAATCTTACGTAAAATGAATGTAAGCATGCTGTTTGGAATGCAAATGGGAATGATCAATTTTACGTTAATACGTTTTACGTAAAATTTACGTTAATTTTATATCACCGTTTACGTAAGTGTCTCCACTTTAAAAACGTTTGTTCTACTGTAAAAGAACTGTTACCTTTGCGTAAAAATGATATAAAATGGACAAAAAATGTACATTCATTTTACGTAAAATTAACATTAACATGCTGTTTGGGTATAACAATTGGATATAATAACAATGAAACATAATAGATAACAGAAATTGCTCAGACTTGCAAACTAGGTCTGAAAATAGCAATTATTGAAGATGTAAATTACCGGTAAGGGAGAGGCCATTACCGGTAATTTACAGGTAATTTACCGGTAATTATCGGTATTTTACAAATGTATTACCTCAAGGTTACCGGTGCTCCAAGAGTGCCATATTAAGCAAATTTTTTTTTAAGTCTCAATATCCTCCTTTTGCAACGCATGTATAGCTAAAGTAAAATGCTATCAATACTTGCAAAATATTAAGAGAGACAAGCTTTAGAAGAGAACTAGGGATGTGGATACCGAGAGAACTAGAGGATATATATATATATATTTTTGGCATTCTAAGCGCCAAAACAAGCCAAATCTGAAATATGCTTAAAAGTATAGGTAATATATACTGCCAAGTTCCTGCCCTTCTCGACCATCCGGTCATCTTTAACATTTCCGTCACTAATAAGGCGCACTTCCACATGGCTCGAAAAAAATATTAATGAACGGAAAAAATAGTACTGGTTGGGGACCCAGTTTAAAATCCCAACTGGAATATTCCAGCTGGACCCAAATCCGTAAATTCGAACCATTCCCAGCTGCCAAAGAGCTGGAAATAGTAGGTACCAGTTGTTTCTTAGCTGGAATTTTCCAACTGGAATGCAGCTGGTTTTAATAGCTGTTTCCAGCTGGAAATTTTCCAGTGGAATTTTATAAAGAGGACCCTACAGCTGGAATGTAGCTAAATTTACCGAAAATTAGCCGTTCCTGTAGATGGACCTCTGACAAAAATAGTCAACAAGAAGATTCTCATTCAGCTAGTGATACAGCAATTAGGAACAAATCTGGAGATTACTACTTTCCAGCTGTTACCCAGTTGGAATGGGTCCGAATTTACAGCTGAAGTCCAGCTGAAAATTATAGCTGTTTCCAGCCGGGATTTTAAACTGGAGAAGGAAGTGATTATGACGCTCTGATTCGCACGTGTCTTCGAACAACATACGAAACTGCCAGGAAAAGAACAGCTTCCCAGAGACGAGCAAGCCAACCAAAATCGTCCTGACCCCAGTCTGACTGAGGTCAGGGCTATTTCGTGAAAATACAATCTTAGTTGAAACTGTCTCATTCTTTTCAAAGACATTTAAGTATTTTCTTTTCACATGGTTGGATTGAAAAGTAATGTTCATTTATTTCCCGAGTTCTCTGGCAGCACTCCTACGTTGGGCCAGAATTCAACATTTACGATGTGGGCCCAACGTTGGTCCCTCGCAGGCTTGTCCCGCGGTCCCACGTTGGGCCAACGTCAAATGTCGACGTGGACGTACTCCTGGATTCGTACTTCCGTCGATGGTCATCTACTAAGGTCTTCACTTTCCATAACAGGATTTGAGCCCCATTAGGCCCTTCATCTACTATGGAAGGGCTTGACCTCGACTCGGACGATCATGTCTTTAATCACACCCGAACCTCCCCGAGGGGAACCAGACGCAGCCTCTAAAATCAAAGAAAATGCTGTTTTATCCTCCCTATATCGAGTGCAGCCCCAATTCGAATCATGCTTCCTCCAAGATTAACAAGAGTCTGTTTGGACTGCTTAATCTGTTTAAACAAATGAACTCAGAAATTCGAGTGTCTTCTTTTACTTTCTCTATGGAAATGGATCAACTACCGCAAGAAAGGTTCTGGAGTCTTAATGTCTTAACGTGGGCTCAATGCTGTGCTCAATGTGCTCCCGGGGTTTTGTATTCATGACTAAATTCTTTGCAGGGTTCCCATAGAGAGATATCAGTATTGACAAATGAACGTGCAATTGATACTGCATGAAAACAGGTGGCACGAAAAAAAATCACCGGTCATTACTTCTACATTACTATCCACCTTCATTCTTCCCATCCACTTTCATTCGTCCTAGACAGTGAGTGATTTCATAAAATACTAAATTGACGCTGGTAAATAACGTACGTTTCCTACCATCAACATAAAAAAGACGAAATGGTACGAAAGCGGGACACTGCCTTCGGTGTCAGCCTCCAATATGTTTCCTGCGGATTTGAACAGGATAAACACCATCAATGCGTATTGTCCTCGGGTTAGGAAATCCCAGTACTAATTTCTAAGTAATTTCTCAGCACAACATGAAGGACATGCAGAAATGCTGCAAAGGCCTTGATATCTTTGTGATTGTCATTGTCATTGACTCTGGCCTTGGATAACTCTTTCTGGCAAAAAAAAATATAACATGGTATGCATTTTTCTAGCGAAAAAAAAAAAATGCTGACAACCATGAAAAAGAGATTCACTGATAATTTATCGGTAATATTACTCGTAAGAAAAAATGTGGTAATTACCGTAAACCGGTAACGTTACGGTAATGTTACCACCACTCACAACACTAGCAATTTCTAGCTTATCCGATCCATTCCTAAAATACCTCGTACATCATAAGCGAACCCAAGTAGCGCACTCACGTTGAATCAACGTTGATTCAGCGTCATTTCGTCAACGCAGCTAACGTTGAAACCTGTTGCTTGTCAACATTGATTCTATATTGAAAGTTCTTTTTTTTTTCAACAACTGATTCAACGTTGACATCAACGGTATATCAACATTGATTCAATGTTCAAAACCAACATTGCGACGTTACTTCATCATTCAACGTTGACTCCATATAGAAAATTCATTTTCTTCAACATTGAAGAAATGTTGGTTGGTGGAAATTCACGATGGTTCAACGTTGATACGACAGGTCTCAACGATCTGTTTAAATCGGGCACATGCGCCGTTTCATGAATGAAAGCATTATTTGAATATAATCTGGACACGATCTCCATCCTCCGAATCCGCTTTTTTAAGATCCCCCAAGGACCCATGGAGTAATATGACCTTTCTTGCGTCCATCACCCTGCTCAGAATTATCCTGGGTCCTGTATGGTTGGGTTGCCACATTGGTCGAACATATCCAGGAATTCAAAATCCTTCCCAGACGCCGTTTTTGGAGAAAATATCAAGTACTGTTCCAAAAGTACCAGAGACGCGTACTGATAGCATATATATGTTGGGCAAGTAGTCGCCATCACATTTCGCAGTCAGAAAATCTTGTTTGTTCGCATGTCTCACCAGATGTCTCGCTTGACATCTGTTGATGTAACGTTGACTGGACAATGTTCTCTCAATATTGACCTTTTCAACATTGAATCAATGTTGAAGGATTGATGTCATAACGAGGGGTTCTTTTAATTAATATGTGAGCAATGCGGCCGCGATGAAGTTGTTTCATATGAGTCTGTCCTTTCTTTGGATAACCTATTTTACTTCGATGCGTGCTAAAGGCATTCACCATACTCAGATAATCGTGTTAGTAATAAAAAATAAAGCAATGAAAAAAAAACACATTCATATGGGAAACACAACATGAAGACCATGTACCATCGAGACCGTTCCAGAAAAAAACTTCGTATCATTAGTAAGGAAAATAGGAATGATTTTAGACATTACAGTTCAAGCTTAATATTTATATAAAGTGTATAAACGGTGACGATCACGATGACGTTGAATCAATGTTGAAGTAACATGGATGTAACAACAGTGATACATTCAATCCATACCCAGTCAACGATGTTTCAACGCCTCATTCCAAACACGTCGGAGATGAAAATACCTGATTTGTTCAGATTTTGAATTCCTGCTTGTGATCCAACAGTCACAGGGCCACTAAACTCCATCGTCGAAGTGCCCCACCCCAGGTAACTAAGCTTTGAAATTCAGGGTTTCCAGACTGCCCATTGCTGCAATGGGCAGTTGCTTGTAAAACCATTTTCTAACGATTTTTTTTTTGGCAAAAAGGAATTTATTGAATATAATCAAGAAGTCGGACATTCGACAAAATACGCGTTTATATGCGAGTGTGGTTCGTAGAATGCCTTTCTCCCGTTTTAATGTTAGGGATGACATGGAAAGGAGCAGTGACAGATCGGAGTATCGTGGCGTAGTGGTAACACGTTCGCTTCGTAATCAGGAATTGATTACGTCTAGGGTTCGGATCGCGTCATTTTGTTTTTAGTCTTCTTATGCTACCCGAACTCTTCCCCCACCCCCCTCGGATTATTACGTTATCGAGAATGGATCCGACAGTCACAATTGGGGCTGGAAAAAAGTGCTCCTCTGCGAGAGGGAGACGTACACCCGAGGCAGGCAGAAGTCGCCGCACACGCGCACATGGACTTACGGACATGCACTCAGACCCAACCATCGGTGGCTTCATATGCAAGAAAGCAGCTTCATTGCGTTTTTAATATATAGGACTAGCTGAAGTACACGGCGTTGTCCGGGGAAATGCAATATTTCATGCATGACAAATTTGGGAACGTTAGCCTTATGGTCTCCTATAAGTTACCGATCTTGGGTGTCGCAAAATGCGCTCGGACCCCTTTCCCTTTTTAATTTTTTTTTTGCCTTGAATAATTTCTAAATTATTTTTAAGGGAAAAAAACATCTTGGTAAAATGCTTTATGGTTTTGAAACATATTATCGATGAAAACTTGATCAAAAGAATATTACTTACTACCTACTGTAGTGATCCAGAAATGGGATTACCCCGGGGTACTGTAATGCAGGTGGCCGAGAGGGAAGAGTTTGATGGCAATGAAAGGACATGAGAGGACAAAAAAGAAAGCTGGGGACGGCCGGGAATCGAACCCGGACCTCCTGATCGTCCATCAGGTATGCTACCACTGCACCACCGAATTCAGGAGTCAATCACTCCTCTCAATGCTATTTCAGACATTAAAGACCCCCGACTGACAATATTTGTTGATTTAAGAACAACCAAGGAAATTTAACAATTCCTTAAACAATTGATCCACTCCAAAATTCCTTCATGAGCGACATCATAATGAACCATTATATTCTGCAATCCTAGGAAATCGGATAAATATTGAAGCAGTTGGATGTTTTCATCCAACTGCTTCATTTACACTTGATACATTTACACTTGATTGATTAATGATTACATTTTTGTAATCCTAACAAGGAAATAACAATTCTTGGTTCATCCGCTCGACTCCAACAACTCATTAACGGCAAAAATTCGCTGATGATAACCTCTCCTCTATAAAAGTACTGCTGTTCCTAACAATAACTGATCGGATTCAGGAACTACCAAAGGAAACAGCAATTTCCACAACATCCGATCGACTCCAAAAATACATCATGAGTGATACTTTTATCACAAAGGGGTTTTTCGAATTTTAATCCAGGAAAATCTCAGCAATCTTGTTGCAATGTTCAACATTGCACGAACATGGCAATTCTCAAGTCATCCTCTTGACTTCCGAAATATCAGTAATTCGCTATTGACTTAAAAAAAAGAAGCGAGAATTAGGGAAATAACAGGGAAAATAGCAGCTTACCAATTACCAGCATTACCAGCAAGTAAAACTACGATCGGCGTCGAAAATATATCATATGGAAAGTTTGCATCACAAAGGGTTTTTGAAGTTTTTAATAATAGAAAAATCGCAAAATATCACAGAATGTTCTTGAAAATGAGAACTAAGAACGGAAGTATGAATTTACAAGACATGCACTGTTCTCGTTAAAAACCTTTTATTAGCGAGTAGCAATTCCCTGATAATTTATTTACTTTTCCTTCCACAAAAATTACTGTTTCCTTGCAAAAATAGCCAGGAATTTAGAAGTAACAGGGGAAAAGAGCAACTTCCACATAATCAGATCGACTTGCAACTAGAGTTGCGAGTGGTGGCAATATTACCGTAACGTTACCAGTTTACCGGGAATTACAGCAGTGTTACTAATCGGTAATATTACCGATACCTGTGAATCACTTTTTCATGGTTTTCAGCACTTTTTTCACTAGAAAAATGCTAATCTTGCTGTAATTTTTTTGCCAAAAAGAGTTACCCAATGTTAGAGTCTTGACGATGACAAAATCACAAAAGTATCAAGGCCTTCGCAGCATTTCAGAATTGTCTTTCATTCAATGCTGAGAAAGTAAGAAAGAACTAACTCCAGTCAGACTGCGGTCAGGACAATTTTGATTGGCTTGCTCGTCTCTGGTAAGCTTCTCTTTTCCTGGCAGTTTTGTATGTTATATGCAGACACGTTCTTTAATTTTAATTTAAAAAATTTTTTTTTCGAGCCATGTGGAAGTGCACCTCATTAGTGACGGAAATGTTAATGATGACGCAAGTTCGGGAAGGGCAGGAACCGGCCAGCATAAATTACGTCTACTTTTAAACACATTTCACATTTATCTCGTTTTGGCGCTTAGAATGACAAGAACTAAAAAGATCCACTAGTTCTCTAGGTATCCACATCCCTAGTTCTTTGCCAAAGGTGGTCTTTCTCAATATTCCACAACCGTAGTTCTCTTACAAAGCTTGTCTCAATATTCCACAAGTGGGATGTTGCTTTAACTAAACATGGGTTGCAATAGAGGATATTGAGGTTTAAAATTGGCACTCTTAGGGCACCGGTAACCAAGTGGTTATACATAGATAAAAGTCCGGTAATTACTGGTAAATTACTTGTAAATTACCGGTAAGCCTTGCCTGTAGTGATAATTTTTCATCACTACTTGGAACTTTGCACGAAATAAAAGTTTCAATATATGCAATGCTCTTCCCAAATACCTTCACGACGGAATCGCGGATCGCTGTTGACTCATCAGCTTTCACTAGCATATCAAAAACATCACTAAAAACAAAAAATCACTAGCCTATCAAAAACAAATTCAAATATAGAACTAATAGAGAAAATAGCAGTTATCAGCACGATAGAAATATTGTAGCAGATGCTGCAATGTTGCAACATATCACGGCAATTCATAAGTCATTCGCTTGAATGGACAATTTCCTTATGAGGGACTAGCGATTTTCTGTTGAATGATGCTATAATGAATGATATAACATCTCTCCAAGAATTTCCTCGCAATAATTGTTCGGATTCAGAAATTACCAAAGAAAATACAGTTTTTCCACAACATCCTGAGTAGCATATAATATTGAAACAACATTGATTCAATGTTGATTGAACACGTTGAACCAGCGTTGAATAAAAGTTGATTCTATGTTATATGCTACTAGGGAATCGATCAACCCCGAAAATACATCATGAATGATACTTCTATCACAATGGATTTTCCGAATTTTTGATCTATGAGAATCGTTGCAATCTTACAGTACTTGCTTCAACGTTGCAACTTTGCACGAAAATAGACATTTTCATTTTTCACTTTTCTCCTCAAACCTATTAGCGAGGAGCGATTCCCTGTTGCTTTATTAGCTTTTCTTTTACGAAAATCGTTATATTCTTTCTAAAACATCTCCAAATTGGGAACTATTATGGAAAATGGCAAATACCAAAACGGCAGAAATATTGAAGCAGGCGCTTCAATGTTGCAAAGTACCACGGAATTAGCAATCATTTATCATTTTTTACTCCACCAACTTCTAATCAGCGACTAGCTATTCGCTGTTGACTTTTCAGCTCTACTTTCAACGAATACCACTGAAGAGGGTGAAGAGGTGAAACCAAGTTTCACCACTTCACCCTCTTCTCTCCACCTGAGGTCCTGAGATAAGTGGCGAATCCATCCATGAAAAGCTCACAATTCAGTGGATATAAAGAATTCCAGAATGTATCCAGCTCCACCAATGTATCACACCGGCCGGGTGTGATTTCCAAGCTTCCTTTAAAAAAAAAACACATCTATTCATCTCAGATGCCAAATCCTGCCTAGAAAAACACAGTAGAGGTGACACTAGTGATTCCAGAATTTGTCCCGCTCCACCAATTAGCAACATACTGTTATTCCCAAATAACAGTAATGTTGTCCGAAATGTTGCCTATGTTGCTCTATGTTGCAAGTTGATGTACAACATTGATAAAACGCTTCAACGCTTTCACTTGGAAATATTACTGTGACACCTCTACGAATGTTATTGTAACATTTGATATCAACATTCGTTGAATGAATGCTGATACTCTTGACATTGATAACGTAGCGACAACATACTGAAACATGGATTTAGAAGTAGATTTAGATGTCACTAGGAATTCCAGAATGAATTTTGCTCCACTAATGTATCACAACGAGAGAAGTGAAATTAACGGTAAAGGGAGAGGCCATTACTTACCGGTAATTTACAATTTATCGGTAATTACGGGTATTTTACTCATGTATTTACCACTAGGTTACCGGTGCTCCAAAAGTGCCATATTAAGCTTTTTTTTAAGTCTGAATATCCTCTTTTGCAACCCATACATAGCTAAAGCTATGTATGCAACCCGTACATACAACCCATAACAAATGCAACCCATACATTCCCACTTATGAAATGTTGAGAGAGACCAGCTTTGGCAGAGAACTAGTGATGTGGATCCCGGGAGCTAACGGAATATTTTTGTTTTTTACATTCTAAGCGTTAAAACAAGCCAAATCTGGAAAATGCTTAAAAAGTAGACGTAATATATACTGCCACGTTCTTGCCATTCTCGACCTTCCATTATCATTTCGTTACTAATGAGGCGCACTTCCATATGGCTGGAAAAAAAAAATTTTTAAGCGGAAAAAATAGTACTGGTTGGGGAAGGACGCGATTATGTTTAGCTCTGATGCACCCGTGTCTGCATACAACATACAAAGCTGTCGGGGGAAGAGGGAGCTTACCGGAGACGAGCAAACCAAACAAAATCGTTTTGACCCTGGTCTGACTGGGGTCAGGGCTATTTCGTGAAAATACAGTCCTAGTCGGAATAGACGAGACTCCTTTCTGAGATTCATTAATTTCATAAGATTGGTTTGAAAGTAATTTAAAAAATTTTCTCTGTTCTACCGACGACAAAAGACTTTGCAGGGTAAGTGGTCAGAGGGGTCAGAATTGACAAGTGAACGTGTGATTGATACTGCATGAAAACTGGCGGTAAGAAAAAAAACATCGATCGTTACTTTAATTCTCTCATACTTTCATTCGTCCGAGACCGTGAGTGATTAAAAATATATACTAAAATGACGCTGTACCATCGAAATGAAAAAGACAAAATAAGATGAAAGTCTACCTTCGGTGTCATAGCCGCCATATATTTATATATTTATAACGAATTTGAACAGGATAAACTCTATCAATGCGTATTGCCCTTGGGTTAGAAAATCTCTGTACTAATTTCTTAATTTCTCAGCATAACATGAAAGACATGCAGAAATGCTGCTAAGACATTGATACCTTTATATAGTAAGCTTTTTTTCTAGCAAGAAAGCGCTGAAATCCATGAAAAAGTGATTCACTGGTAATTTACCGGTAATATTACCGATAAGCAACACTTCAGTAATTACCGGTGAACCGGTTACGTTACGGTAATGTTACCACTACTCACATCTCTTATAACTATCAGGTTCCATGCCTTATGAAGAGATGAAACCACGTCCAATGGTGCTGAATTCTGCCAAGAAAAGCCCGAAATTCAGTGGATATGAAGAATACCAGAATGTACAGGGTGCCCGGAAAAAAAGTACACCCTTACGTACACCCTTAAGTACACCCTTTCTCGACAGCCAGGAGACCAAACTGCCTAACAGTTTAAATAGAAAGAGTTAAAATAATCATGAAACATGCTTTAAGATATTAGGCGGATTAGTTTGACGTGAACCCATGTCATTGAATGACATGATCTCGAAGCTCGACCAATCGGTTCAAACAAAAATAACAATTATTGCAAATAAGAAACAATCAGCGTATTAGTTTATCTTTGGAGACGGTGAGCAAAGTCGTTGAGAACTTTCCAAAGAGACTCAAGCAGTGCATCAAAGCAGGAGGTGGCCAGGAGTTGGCCAGGAGGTGGTTTTTTTTTTAATATGTGATTTTATCGTGATCCCGAAATTGAACACTTTGTTTTTGCTCTCACTGGTTGTTAAAATTAGGTCAAAATTCTTCCATATCTTATTTTATCTGGGTATTCTTGCTACATCTTGTATTTTCCAATATTTTTGGTTGAGTAAGGGTATTTTTTAGGATTTAGTGAAAAATAATCGGCAATGTATTAAATTGAGATGCTGAGTACTGTAAATTTACCGGGAAAAAGTTGTATTTATGCGCAGTTGCATAAGTTGTACGAAGGAATATTACAAACTTTGGATCAAACAATACCAATCTGCCCGATATTTTAAGGTGTTTCCTGACTAATTGAACTGTTTCCAATCAAATTTGTAGGCAGTTTGGTCTCCTGGTTTCCGAGAAACTTATATATATTATATAACTTATGTAATACATAATGGTGTTCTTTTTTCCGGGCACCCTTCATACTGCTCCACCAACGTATATTACAATCAAGTATAATATTCATGCTTCCTAGAGAGCTGAATCCACATCCATCTATCTATCTCTAATGGCCACTCTTTCTAAGAAAAGCTCAAAATTTAGTGAAAACAAAGAACTCCAGAATTAATCGTCCCCTACCAATGTATCGCACTAGTCTGCTCAATTTTCGCTTTTTAAAGTTGAAACCGCGACCATCTCATTCAATCATGCCAAAAAAACTACTTTTAGGAAACTTAAGAAATTCAAGAACGTTCTACAAATGTATTAAAATGTTCATGCATAATTTCCATGGTTCCTAAAATGTGAAACCACGTCCTATCCTAGTGGCCGAATCTTGCCAAGAAAAACACTAAATATAGAATACAAAAATGCATGATGCTCCAGTAGGGTAGTAAAATTGCCGGTAAGGAAGTGGACGTTACTTACTGATAATTTACAAGCAATTTACCGGATAATCATGTATTTAACCAGTGTATTCACTAGGTTACCGGTGTTCCAAGAGTGCCATATTCAGCAAATCATTTCATTCTCAAGTCCCAAAATCTTCCTATGGAACCGTACATAGTCAAAGCAACATCCCACTAGATAAATCACTTGAAGAAACCATTCATAAAACCATTTGATAAGTGCTTCTCATGATACCCCAAACTATTGAGCTATATTTCAGGAAAGGCTGCGTTCCAGAATACGGCGTGAGTTCCAAGTATCATGCGTGCAACAATAAACGAAGAAACAATTTTGAGTATGTACCCCGGCAGCACACAACGGTGGGCCAACATTGGCTGCGAGTGGGAGAGCATACATCGCAGTGGGCTGCCATGTAGGCCCAACATCGGCGCTAGGGCGGCGGACATCTGTCATGTCTCAGGATGAGACATCTCAGTTACTTGAACAAAAAGCTTCCCACATTTGATGCGAGATGGCGACTATTCAGCCGCTATTTCGGTGGGATCATGGAGTGTTCGGTGGGAATTAATTTAATACCCCAGTATCTCTCTTGGGGTACATTGAGAACGTAAAGGAAGACACTCGAATTTCTCAAATAATTTGTTTAAATGAGTTAAGCAGTCCAAGGAGATTGGTTAATCGTGGAGGAGGCATGGTTCAAATCGGGGCTTCACTCAATAGGGGGAGGATGAAGGATCCAGGTTTCATTCGATTGTGGAGACTAAGTCTGGCTCCCCTTCAAGGGGAGGTTCGGGTGTGATGAAAGATATTTGATCATCGACTCTTGTCGGACAAGCATTTCCAAATCAGGTAATGTGCCCGAGCCTGTATATCACAATAAGGCTCAAATCCCAAGTGGAATTTGAATGCCTCAAAAGATGACAATCGAGTGAGTCGATCGGAAAGTTTTGGCCGTTTCGAGAATTTTGCAGAAAAAAAATGTATTGAGGTTTCATAAAATCATTAATTCCAACTTTTCACAATCAGTGAAATGAAACAGAGAAACAGTGAAATGAAACTATGAAATAAATATTGAAATTGGGTCATATCATATCACAGATTTTTTCACCATGATCGTTCTTTTCAGACTTTTTCAGAGTTTGGTCCACTTCATTTTTCCACCGGTTTGATGATGAAATGAGGTCTGGGTATGGAGTCTGGAATCGGGTCCCCGCCTCCAGGTGGGTTGGAACCTCCTCTCGGCATGATGATGGGGTGCTACCGTTTCAACCAACTTTCGCATATGGAAATGCCTCTCCAGCCATGATCCTCATTATCCTCAGAGCATCATCATCTACACGATGATGATGCTCTTTCCCTTTTCTGTTTCCACGGATGGTCCCCAAGCACCATTGTGTCCGTATTTTTTCCTTGCACGCAAGTGCTTTGACTTTGGATCCTTTTTCGGTGGTACGAAGTTCTCATCCTTGATGCAAATGTAGTTGAAGACCTTTTACTCCATCGACTGTTGCTAGTGGGTTCCATAATTTTTCAAAACTAATTATGTCCCCATTCTGGGTGCAGAGAAGGATGTAGTCTTCTTTTATTTTCCTGGACAGCCGTTCCTGAAAAATTCTGAGGTAATATATAGGAGTTGCATTTTCTGACATTACCTTCATATATGATCTGTAGATTGTACTCTTGCATAATATAAATAAAAAGTCAATCAATTGTATTGTTTCATTAGTGAAAGAGTGTCTGTTAGGAAACAAATGAAACCACAGCAGCTGAATCGAGTCGCCGCATCTGCGCCGCGTTTGGTCAAGGTGCAGTTTATGAAAAGACAGCGCGACGATGGTTCGATCGTTTCCGGTCTGGAAATTACAGCCTCGAGGATGAGCCCATCTGAAATCGACGATGAGCAGTTCCAGCACCAGTGCAAGCCGATCCGAGGCAAAGTACCCGCGACTTAGCGACAGCACTTGGCTGCGCCCAGTTCACAATCGTGACGCACCTGGCTGCAATCGGCAAAAAGAGCAAGTTGGGACAGTGGGTACCACACGATCCGACCGACCGCGACCGCGAACGCCGTGCTGAGGTGTGCACTTCGCTGCTGTCGTACGAGCGCACAAACGACTGGTTGGATTCCGTAGTCACTGGAGACGAAAAGTGGATGCTGTACGTCAACTACCGACGCAGACGCCAGTGGGTCGATGCTGATGCCTAGTCAGAGCCGGAGCCGAAAGGTGAACTTTTTTGCTTTTTTAAAATACTCGGTTGCATGGAATGTTCGCGAAACGGCCAGAACTTTCCGATCGACCCAATACTTCTCCCTGGAGCAAATTCAAGTCCGACTGAGAGAGACTCGGTGGCATGGTCCCCTGTAGCTGAACGTACGGAAATGCAATCTCAATCAAAGCCTCCTTGAAACGCCTGAATGTCAAGTCGCATGTTGGCCCAACGTGGAGCCGAGGGACAAGCTTACGTTGGTTCAACGTTGGAAACCAATGTTGAGCCCACATCGGCAATGTTGAATCCCAACATAGGCCCAACGTGTGTGCTGCCGGGGTAGCTGGGAATATGTAGCTGAAAGACATGACCGATTCAGGTTTCAAAGGTATTACTGTATAATTCCCAGATTGTGCAGTAAGAGAAACTAAAAATTGTGACCGAATAGCCCCACCATACCCTAAAGTTATTTGCCAATTTTTGGCATATTCAGAAATTTCCAAAACGCCTATATGTTCATGAAACATATATATTGTATGCTTTGTAAATCAGCGCAAGATCTAGTGATGTGTGCTCCATTTTTAAACCAAGTTCCACTTAAAAAGCTTGTGATGACGCGAAACGTGCAAAAAAATCCCCAAGAAACGTTTTCAAATGTTTGGTGCTATTTCCTATGCAGCTCAATGAATTTAACCCTTATCCAGGCAAGGTATTTTCGTGACGCAAACGGGCAAGGCCAAACGTTAAAATTTTTTCATAAAAGCAAATCCAAACTTTAAAAATTCGTTTTTGAATCTATGGATAACTGTCTATGAAACCCATATCAAATTTGAATAATATTTTGAAAAAATTGCGGAGAGTAATGAAATGAAATATACCCTTGCCTGGATAAGGGTTAATTTTTTTCATATGGCATATTGTACCCCTAGTAGCACACTCACGGGGAATCAACGCTGATTCAACGTTATTTCGTCAACGCAGCTAACGTTGAAACCACATCGGCCCGTCAACATTGATTCAATATTGAAAGTTCATTTTCTTTATTATCAACAATTGAATAAACGTTAAAGGATTGATGCCATACTGAAGCGTTGTTTTAATTAATATGTGATCAAAGCTGTCGCGGTAAAGTTGTTTCACGTGAGTCTGTCCTTTCTTTAGATAACCTACAGGGTGTCCGAGAATTGTCTGGACAATTTCTTCCTCAAATATATATATTATGGTCAAACCAATGATTATGAAACAAACATTTTTATAATCTTTATTATCCTAAGTTTGTTTCACAAAAGTGACAATGTTACATGTCCGAGAATTGTCTGGACAATTTCTTCCTCAAATATTTATATTATGGTCAAACCAATGATTATGAAACAAACATTTTTACAATCTTTATTATCCTAAGTTTGTTTCACAAAAGTGACAATGTTACAAACATTCAATATGTGCACCATTAGTGATTCTCAAAACATCCAGTCGATATTCCAAATTCTGCCATGTACGCTGCAGCATTTCCACATCAATTTGTTGAATAGCAGCACACAAAAGTGACAATGTTACAAACATTCAATATGTGCACCATTAGTGATTCTCAAAACATCCAGTCGATATTCCAAATTCTGCCATGTACGCTCCAGCATTTCCACATCAATTTGTTGAATAGCAGCAACGATTCTTGCTTTTAAATCAGCCAAGTCTGTCACTTGGGTATTGTACACAACATCTTTGACGAATCCCCATAGGAAAAAATCATAGGGTGTGATGTCGGGAGATCTAGGCGGCCAAGGAATTGGACCTCCACGGCCGATCCACCTGTTTTGGAATTTGTCCTTAAGGGAATTGCGGACGATTTTGGCCCAATGCGGCGGTGCGCCATCTTATTGAAAAATTATGCGTGGTTGCAGTTCTTCCAGTTGCGGATAGACAAAGTGCTGCAACATATCAAGGTACGTATCGGAGGTCACTGTTGGTTTATGGAAAAAGAATGGTCCAATCACCCTATCATGTAACAGACCACTCTAATGTCTGTCTCTAATGTGCTCTTCTGTGAATTTAGGATTTTTTGACCCCCATATGCGCACATTTTGTTTGTTAACCTTCCCCGAAACATGGAATGTAGCCTCATCAGAAAACATGATTCTTGTCAGGAAATCATTTTCCTCGTCGACTTTGTCAAGCATAGTCATCGCAAATTCCTTAAGCAGGACCTTATCATTTTCTGCAATGTACTGCAAGATTTGCAACTTGTAGGGATAAAACTTCAAACGTTTACGCAAGACATCATGCACTGTCGAACGAGGTATCTGTAACTCTCGTGACGCAATTCTCGTCGACTTATGTGGACTGCGAAGAAAGAACGCTCGAATGGACTCAACCTTTACTTCAGACGTCCGAGGACGCCCTGCTCCTTTCTTATGCTCTACATTTCCAGTCTCCTTAAACTTCTTGTACCAAGCTCGTATGGTTGTTCATGATGGAGGGTTTTTGTTGTAATTGGTTCTAAAATTCCGTTGGACTTGTGTCTGATTTGGTTTCAATAAACCATTCAACACATTGTGCTTTTTCCTGTGCATTCATTTTTAAATTTTATCTGAAAAATAAAATTTTTAAAAATCAAATTGATGAAAATCAACATTTTGGAAAAACTTTTTGTACAAACAAAATAACAGTTACACATAATAAACTTAATAGGTTTCTCTATAAATGACACAACATGGGCATTTTACACCTCTTCATTGATAATTTATTTAGTGAAAATGTTGTCCAGACAATTCTCGGACACCCTGTATATTACTTCGATACGTGCCAAGGCATTCACCATACTCAGGTAGTCATGTTACGCAACATAAAAAGAACCAGATTCATATGGGAAACACAACATGAAGACCATGTACCATCGAGACCGTTCCAGAAAAAAACTTCGTATCATTAGTAAGGAAAATAGGAATGATTTTAGACATTACAGTTCAAGCTTAATATTTATATA